>JAFVLL020008108.1:101982-125802 GCA_021397915.2 Tor tambroides | reverse complement strand
CATGTGTGTGTATTTATATATATATATATATATATATATATATAAAAAAATACACACAGTACACACATATTATATAAACAAAAACTTTTATTTTGGAATTAGCACGCTAACCATAGAGAATGCAATAGTGAATTTTAGCTCAGCAGGCTAATTGTTAATCAGAAAATCACAACAATTTGTTGCTTTGCTCATATTTTGTAATACCTTTAAATTGGATTAAAATCCAAGATCCAAGGGGTATTGCATTCTGGCAAGTTACTTCGAAGGCGACTAGTTCAAATTAAAGGTGCTGCTGTACACCAGCCAAATGTCTGCCCTAAGAAAAAAAATAAATAAAAAATCACTAGAAATTTGGTAAAAATTGCCATTTTGTGCCCTCCTTGCTAGTACCCTATTCAGATTGCATACTCTCAATATAGGGAGCATTGGTAGTGAAAAAACATAAACCTACAAGCAAATTACATATAAGCTTCTTGGTGATTCAATTAATTTTTTCTTGACTGGCTGAATTAAGTTGGAGTACAGAAATGAAGTGAATGCAGCTGAAAGCTGTAAGTTCAGTTTATAAATTCAAAGTAACTCTCTAAATACATGTGACATGAACTTTCAGTAATACCTCCTGGCCATTTCCCTGTCTTGTATTCTCTTGCATTATCTATAACAATATATGTCCGTTTTCTTATCTTATCCTCAGGCTTCTTGTTAGTGCCTCACAGGATGGAAAACTCATCATCTGGGACAGCTACACTACAAACAAGGTCTGCAGCTCCATCATATTGCTACACATAAAACACATGATGGTGCAGCCAAGTGGTTCTGAACTAGTAACCAGAAGCTTTTAAGTTCAGCTTTTCATGGAATATCACCATCAAGTAAACAATGGGTTTATTGTCCCTTTAGTAAGTGCATTGTAAAGTCACATTAAATTCATCAGGTAAAATAATAAATTAGTTAGAAAGACAGTTCATAGTTAACACTGGCAAAAGGTTAGTTATATATTATGTCGTAAAGATTATCAGCATGTGTGTTTTTCCTGTCATTATCTGATTTTCAACAGCCCGTTTTAATCTTTGCATGTATGTTCTTCAGATGCATGCCATCCCCTTACGGTCATCATGGGTGATGACCTGTGCGTATGCGCCATCTGGAAACTTTGTAGCCTGTGGTGGACTGGACAACATTTGCTCCATATACAGCTTAAAGACTAGAGAGGGCAATGTTAGAGTCAGCCGAGAGCTGCCCGGACACACAGGTTTGATAACACATACATGCTCACAACTTTACTTACAAAGAAGAGTAAAGCAATCTCCTAAACATTAATTGCAGTGTGCATTCCGTTGCTGGCAGTAATCAAATATACTGCTTATGACTGCATTTGTTTTCTGTACTTCTGAAAGAAAAGAGAATCGGACAGCAGTTAAGATGTTTTTCTGCCATCATGCAGTATCAGGGTGTGACATGTTGGCTTCCTGTCTATTCATTTCCTAGGTTACCTTTCCTGTTGCCGTTTCATAGATGACAATCAAATTATCACCAGTTCAGGAGACACAACCTGGTGTGTCCAATAACACACTATTCTACACTGAAAAAAATATAAAAATGAATAAATAAAATGTGAAAACTAAATTATACTACAGTGGCTCTCAACTGGTTTTGCTTCAGGACCAAAATTTGTGGTGCCCCACCATAGCCCACTCAAAAATCACATATCATTATAATGTTTAATATTATTTAATTAATATGAAACCCAGAAATCAGCATTCACAAGCCAAAAAAATCACTTCACTCTTTTATCACAAATCACTTTTATCCATCTTGCAAGTGATTTATTGTAATCTGGGTCATATTTTCTTTTTTAACCTTGTGCAGTTTCAAGGTTTTTGAGGATGAAGACATATGTTATTATAGCTAGCTTTTACTAAGAAATAGATTAATTTACACCAAAAAAGTCTGAACATCAACAGAAAATGATATGGGAAGAATGAGCTGGTTTATTGCACATGATAAAATGGTTATTTGCGTTTTATTTGCATTTATCATTGTTTTTTCCCTGCTGTCCGTGATTAGACCAGTTGAGAATCACTGCAGTCAAACACACTGTTCAGTTACAGCTTTTGGTTTAAATTTCTACTTGTATAGTTCAATAATATCTGTGTAGGTTGTACGTTTTAACCTTCCAGTTGTGTTTGTTCCAGCGCTCTGTGGGACGTGGAGACCGGTCAGCAGACCACGCTGTTCTCAGGTCACAGTGGAGATGTGATGAGTCTGTCATTGGCTCCAGACTCGCGGACCTTCATCTCTGGGGCCTGTGACGCCTCAATTAAGCTCTGGGACATCAGAGACAGCATGTGCAGACAGACGTTCATCGGGCACGAGTCAGACATCAACGCTGTCTGTGTGAGTAAATGCACCGCTTAAATACACATCACCTTTCCTTTTGACTTATTTTCTCCTCCATCTCTCAGTTTTTCCCCAGCGGCAGTGCGTTTGCAACTGGTTCTGATGACGCCACCTGCCGGCTGTTTGACCTGCGTGCGGATCAGGAGCTGTGTTTATACTCTCATGATAATATCATCTGTGGCATCACCTCTGTGGCCTTCTCCCGCTCTGGCCGTCTGCTGCTCGCCGGCTACGATGACTTTAACTGCAACATCTGGGACGCCATGAAGGGAGACCGAGCAGGTGAACATACTGGCGTTATTATTTTGCGGCAGTACAGTAACCACAGTGGTTTATTTGTGAATTGTGAGGTCCCTGAACAATAGTGAGATCTATCAGGTTTAGGGGCAGAAGATTTAACTGGTTTGCAAAAAATAAAAAAGGCTTTAATTAGACTAAACTCAACAGAGCTGCCTATAGTGCAAGATAGGTTTGTTGCATTACTACACTTGCTTGTTGTGGATACTCTGTACATATTTTATATTTACAATATTAAAAATACTATACTCAAATGGCACTTTAATTTAAAAACATTTTTAATATGCTCTTTATATGGAAATAATACTTTTTATCATTGTTATTTTACTTGATTTTTAGGATCAGTAATTTTTTTTTTAATTATTACTTTTATTTAGCAAGGATGCATGAAATTAATCAACAGTGATAGTATAATTATGATGTTACAATAAGATGTCTATTTTCAAAAATTCTGTTAAAATAAATTTCTATTCATCAAAGAGTCCTGAAAAAAAACTAGCACAAAATATTTTTCCACAAAAATATTAAGCAGCACAACTGTTTTCAACATTGATTGCAAGTGCTCAAGTTTCTTCCACACAAATAAAGGCATATTAGAATGATTTCAGAAGTAACATGTGACACTGAAGACTACAGTAATTCAGCTTTGCTATCACAGGAATAAATTACATTTTAAAAGATATTAGAAAGAGAAAACAGTTCTTTTAGATTGCAACATTTCACAATATTTTGGTTGAAGTCGTTTTGATTAAATAAATGCAGCCTTGGTGAGCATAAGAGACGTCTTTCAAAACATTTAAAAAACACAAAAAAAAACAAACATACTTTTTGAATGGTTGTATATGTAAAGGTCAAAGGTGGGAAATCTACTAAAGTACGAGTTTTGTACTGACCCAATATAAACTAAATGTTAACCCTTCACACTCATTATCTCTTACAGGAGTGCTGGCTGGTCATGACAATCGTGTGAGCTGTCTTGGGGTCACAGATGATGGCATGGCTGTGTGTACAGGTTCCTGGGACAGCTTCCTGAAGATCTGGAACTGAGCACACACAGCTCACATATTGTACACATTATTCACTCATCATACACAATGTATGTACTTTACTGTACATATGATGTACACTTGCCTACACAGACACACATGCCTGACAAAAAAAAAACAAAAAAACTGTACATAATATATATAATTAGTTATACGTTTACACCAAATCTTTTCAGTGCCACATCATTCTAAACACAGTCACGCTATAGGTAGGTTTGGACCACAAGTTTGAAATAGGAATGTTTACACACACACACTTTTTTCCCTTACATGGTACCTTCACTAAGAGACACAAGTACATTTGGAGGAATGTACATTGAGTGAGTTGTCTAACTTGAGCGTACAATCCAAAACATTTGACACGCTTTTGACATGCTTCATTTTTAGACTGAGCTCTAAGTGGTGGGCGTTGATCCATTGAAGAGCATTCTTTTTTATTTTGACTTCCATTCTGTCTATTATACTCAAAGTCTAAAGTACTGATGTGTCCATGAGCATGTAGAGTTGAAAAGATGAAGGAGATGTACCCAACCCATCTGTAGTTGATACAGATCACACTTTATGTAGTCCATGTTTTTATAGATGCGTATGCCGGCATATTACAGTATATATAAGTAATTAAATGATGTTTTTGTCTTTCATTTTTGTTTAGAAATGACATTTTTTAAAAGCTTTTATTCATGTTTTCCTGTGTGCCGCACCCTAAGGAGAATAAAGACAACTGAAAATAAATAAACACAAATCTGTGCCACTGAATAAGTGATCACAGGTCGCTCACAAGGCTGTTTAAATACTTATTTGAAATGACTCAATTCATAAAAGTGGTTTTCAACTGGTTTCATGTAAGGACCCAGACTTCACACTGGACAAGCAAAAAGATTAATCTGACAGTGTTATAAAAGCATAAACAACAACTGAAGTGTGATACTGAACACTTGCATATGATAAATTTGAGAGAAAGTTTGTCCATGTTAACATCAAAATATATTTTTCAATTTTTGTTTTCTAATATCTACTACAACCCAATCAGAAACTTGAGAACCACTTATTTGGTTGACTTGGTCATGGGAAACAGAATGCTTTTATGGTGCATTTATGGTAAAACAATTAATTGACTCACCTGAGATTTACTCTATTTGATAATAATCTAACATGCCATAAAAATAAGATGATTAAGCTAATAAGATGATTCAAATAAGTGAATGTAAATACATAGTTTAAAAAAAGAATAAAATCTAATAAAATGAGCTTGAAGGAATAAAAAGAGTTACACCATTTTTAACAGAGATCAAGTTATTTTTAATTTTCAAATAATGCTGTATTGAGACATTACAGACTTGTGAATGCATTCAATCTTTAAGACTTAAAATCATCTGAAGCACTCCCTCTCCTAAACAGAAACACTAAAAATATGTCCGAAACATCTACTTTTTCTGAAACATAAAAACTTTTCAAAAGTAAACGAAAAGAATGATAATCAACCCATCACAGAGGATCAACTTTATCAAGTCCTCCAAAAACAACCTTTAACCTCTCCTGGCGACTGCTATGAGTTTGAACCAAAAGCACAACGTGAAAGAACTACAAATCATGAACTTTTTTGTTCTTTGGAGTAGTAAATATTTTACAAAAATCGGCTAAGGGATTAACTTTGTATTACTAGAGAACGACAAGAGAAATGCCACTTGTTAGCATAGTGCTAATAGCATGTAGAGTAGATAAATACCTCAAACACAGCAGTAAAGGCCTTAAAACGAAAACCAGACAGCTCTGCATCTCTCGAAGACCGCTACACACGTGACCTAGTCTAGCTTTTTAAAGACCGACGGGTTTAAAATGATGCTCTCGCTGTATTTAAAAACATTTAAATGATAAACTTTTCTTCAAATCTGGGGGATCTTTACATGTGCACCGAAACCATGGATTCTGTAAAACTCTTACAGTCCAACAGACCAGAATAAAACAAACTGATTACATTCAATAACGTCCGCAATAAAGCAAACAACGCATGTACCTTCAGAACAACCCCTGACACACTGGATCAGATATCAATACGAGATCAGGACTGTGGTCAGCTGCCGTAGAAAGACTACAACGTTCAATTGGTCGTCAGTGGCATTCACAAACATGACTGGAGTCGTAAGTGTGGCTCGAGTCCAGTGATGATGTTTGTATTGTTTGACCACACCGGTCCTCAATCGCTGTCGACTGGTCTTGTCTTTTCTCCCCCCGCTCTCTTTCCTCTGAGGGAATAATGAACAGCACACACGCGGATCAGAAATAGCTCTCCTATTCACACATGCACAGTCGCACACCCACACGCTCTCTTTTATAACACTCGCTGGGAAAAAGAGAGGAGAGAGACGAGTCGAACTAAACGTACAGCCGTATGTACAGGGGAGAAGCTTTGCGCTCGAATGATTATTCTTCAGCCAGAAAAATGCTATATAACAACGCATTCATTTATTCAGTTCTATTGATGAGGCTACGTTCATTAATTCTTTTTATATAAATTCACATCTAGGTAAAAAAAGGTGAAGAAGAATTCAGGGATTTTGTATACATATATATTTTTTCTCCATTCATTTCCATCATCCTGACAGGCCATGGTAATCTTAATATAAACTCTTTATCTAATTTATAAAGCATATTTCCTCTCTGTTGAAATTGTTACTCGTTACATCATAATTCTGCTATAAAAACATAAATTCTGTCAATCCAGTAGCGTGAACACTGTTATACACATTTACTATTAAGCATAAAGGCAAAATCTCACTAAATTCCAAGAGTTCTTGGGACTGCTGGGGACTGTTATATCACACGCATGCGAGCAGCTCTTCACCATGACAACTCGAACCTTTTGTGAACCTCCGGCACGAAAACCAGAGGCTTTCCCTGTTTGGCAAAACGATATGCGAGCTACAAGCACTCCAGAACAAAGAGCTCGTCTTGTCATGTAACTGTAGGGCGTTTGGACTGTAATGTGGTATTAAATAAACATCTGAGGAGCGCGCTGCCTTCAAACCGGAGGAATGAACTCTTTATGGCATGGCTTTTGTGCTAAAACAGAATGAGAGGAGCCTGTCTTGGTGCTCTGGCTATTGTCAATTTAAGTGCACTTTGTTGGCACAAGACCCCTAACTGCGCACTGGACTTTTCACTTCCCTGAACTTCAGTTCTTATTGAAACAATCACATGCTCAGCGCTCTCGCACACACCCATGCACACAATCAAGCAAATACACCCAACCCCAATCCAAGGCACTGTTACTTCAGTAAACATGGCAGTTTGATTTACTAAGCAAGAATATGCTTAAGTTCTACAGCAAGTGAGAGAAAGTAATAAGGATGAGGGGCAAAAACAAAATATCTGTCATAATGGCACATTAGCATTCAAGTTCAATTTGATTTCGCTCGCTTACAGATGATGAGAATTCAAACAATAAGCCCCCGTCTCTCTCTGAAATGCAACAATTTATAATTATTTGTCTGAAGTGTTGCGCCACCATATTTTAATAATGACTTGCTAAATGTGTCTTCTGTGTTTAGTGCTCGTCTAGACTGTGACAGCAGCCAATATGTCTGGTGGGAGGGGCTATTAGGTAACAGACGATGATTGTACCATCACAAGCTACTGAACAAATCAGTGCTAAAATCATTTAGTGTTAAGAATAGAAAAATATTTAGAAGGGACAAAGTGCGTCAAATATTCTGTGATTAGTGTACACGCGTTTTTTCGTAAAGGCAGCACTTTATAAGTGATATAATGGTATAATACCATCTTCATCAAATAGGGAAAGAGAAAAAAAGATTAGATTGTGAAGGTATTCTTTTTAGGTGAATACTGCTGTAAATGTAGATTATCTGCATGGAAATGAGTGAAAAGCTTGAAAAAAATCTCTGGTCTAGTATTGCAGAGCTGGAGACAGTAACACCAGGCACAAACCCGTCAATAATCCTTAAACTATTGCTTTATACTGATCCTACTGTATGTTACTGATTAATATTTCCCACTGATACTCGCACACACACGCATGCACGCAGCTCAGATAAGCAAAAGAACACTCTTGCTCCAATCCACCCAAGTCTTCATCTAAAACATGGCGTTTGTGTTGCTAACAAATGGTGGGGTCCAAATATCAAAGAAAAAAGTCTGATCAAATGCACACATCCCTAATGAACTACAGGCCTGGCTAAAAAAAAAAAAAAACTACAACTTCCATAAGCAATCAAGTACTTTTGACAGCACAAACACATGACTCAGTTATAACACCACACTCAAGTGTATTACACAGTCGTGTAGTGACTGAACTCCTAAAAAAAATCATGTGCCTACTGAATACAAATGAGATCTAAATATGATCATGGCTGCTATGTACAATTTACATTGTGACAACCGAAATATACGTTTGTGCTGCCAAAAAAAAAGTTCTCAGTCATATCCAGAGTAACTTACTGTATCTTCCTGCCTAGAATCAGAATAACCCAAGAGCAACTCCTTCGTAAAACTTCGAACAAGAACGAGCACACGGCACGTATTGCAATAGAACAGCTATAGAACAGCAGATAATAAAAGTAGGAGTAATACCAAATACGTTTACGTACAGAGAATATCAAACTGTAGTAGATATGATGATACTTCCCACATAGAAAGAAAAAAAGTGCTTTGAAAAGCGAAACCAGAGACTGTTGCTCCATTGTGGGTGACTTGGTCTCACCAGCTGACTAGTGGAAAAGCAAAACTCTGGATTCTGCTCCGTAAGCGGCCACCACCGTTTCCATCGAACAAATAGTTTGGTGACACAGGCGTCAGATTATCGTTTATACATCAAGAAAGCGAAAACCTTCCCTTGCTCGGAAGGGAAGCCGTCTCAGAATAGGTTAAAACTCATATCTTTAAATCAATTTCTAAACTTCTACTTGTTGAAAGAAAACATTATATCACTTTTATCTGGAACTCTGAATGCAACCAAGAACAAACGACTACTACACTATACAGTTGAAATGGAAAATTACAGATGTTGCAGTACCACCTCACACCACTGCAGTTTCAAGTTGTTTCTGCTGCTCAAAGTAGCTTATAAAGTCTCTCAAACACACGCAGCCGCTGCTGCGTCACAAGAATTCTTGTAGTTTACACGCATTTCTAGTAGAGTAATGTACAATTAGTCTTTTTGTCTGGTCCTAGAAAGGTCAGAAATATTAGCAGTGAGGAACGTTGGCCCCAGTGAGCTGAAAGCTAACCCATGTGGAATCAGATGAACACAACATTGCTCTGTCAGAGGTCAGCAGCGCGCTCACGGCAGACACGCACGCCTTATACAGTTGGCTCAGAGATCACAGGAGAATGGTGAAAGAGTGTCTTCAGGAAGATGTGAAGTAAATAACTGTTCTATATGTCAGTTTGTGCAGGAGTGTGTGTGTGTGTATTTACAGAGTGCGAGAGTGTCTGTGGATGTTGTTGTGTGTGAGGACTATCTCTTCAGTGTTTGTAAGTGTGCACACAGCAGGATCTATGTTCATGAGGCAGCTCTTTCACCAGTTCATAATGCAGTTTCTGTTGAGGGTCATAAAGTAGACTTGACTGCTGCCACCAGAACGCACTGATGCAAAAAACACCTGGGAAAAAAAAAAAAAAAAAAAAAAAAAAAAGTTAGTGTAAAGTGGATAAGCTTAATGAGAAAATAATTTTTCTGTGTAATTCTATTAAACTGATATTGTAGTAAATATAATTAAAAGAATCTGTTTTACTTATTACCTCAAATGACCAAAATGTAATATTTACTCTTGTCCCAAATTTTGTATGCAACCCTGTTAGCACATTATTTCCCTTTATTACAAAAAAATGTAACATTACTCAAAATTTGACACACTTTAGGTAACAATTTGTTCTCTACAGGACAGTTTCATTCCATTTTTTCAATCCTACTTTCCTGTAGCTCAAACACTAGAGGTAGCTCCCAAAGGTCACTGGTTTGATTTTCAGGGAAAGAATGAAAAGACAAAATATAAATGTGTTCCTTAAATGCAATTTAAGTCGCTTTGGAGCCAAATGCATAAATGTAAATGCAATTTTTACACAAATTGTAGTGTTCGTCAAGCTCAACCTCATCCTGTTCCCTTTCTTTTTTTTTTAAATATACATTTAATAGATATTTTAAACTGTATTTAGTTCCAAATTGGTAACACTTTAGTATAGGGACCAATTCTCACTATTAACTAGTTGATTATTAGCATGCGTCTTATTAACACATCAGCTGTTTATTAGTACTTATAAAGCACATATTCGGCATAACCAAATTCTATAGAGCTAATCCTACCCAATACCTAAACTTAACAACTACCTTACTAACTAGCGATGCACAATATTATCGGACCAATACTGGAATCGGCCAATAATAGCTTTAAATGTAAATATTGGAATTGGCCCGATATGAAAAATTATGCCGATATGTCTTGCCGATAAGAAGAATACATTAATTCACGTGCTCAGGGTGTGCTAGCAATTAGATCATGTCAGCAGTGTGGCTCATTCTTGAAGCAAGGTTTTGCCTGAATTGGATTCACTGATTTGGATTGCTGCATTTAAACTGAGTTTGCACATACAGAATGACACATTCCGTGTGTGATAGAGTAAACAGTAATAGCACATGCAGTGGCAGCAGTGGCACCCTCCCCCGGGTCCTAATGCCTGCTCAGTAACGAGTTTTAATTCCGTAGGGGGCGCTGTTGGCCTACTTTTTCTGAAAAAAAAAATGCAGTGATTAATATATAGTTTATTTATAGTTATTTTCAAATCTTCAATGTACTGTCATTATAAAATAGCTTTATTATTGTTTGTTTAATTCTAACAAATAAGTTCTTGTTAAAAACTAACCAAAATTAAAAATAATTATATATCGGTATTGGCATTGGCTATCGGCCAAAATAAGTTAAAAATTATCAGCATATCGGATATCGGCAAAAATCAATATCGTGCATCCCTATTACTAACTATTAATAAGCAGCAAATTAGGAGTTTATTGAGGCAAAAGTCGTAGTTAATGGTTTGTTAATAGCGAGAATTGGACCTTAAAATAAAGTGTGACCTCCATATTTTGGCAGCAGAATTGCAAAACTTGTAGACATCATAGAACATGAACAGAATCTAAAAAACTTTTTTTGTCCTAACTATAAATTAATTTTCTCCACCTGAGGTTTGGTTAAGTATCCATTCTAGTATCTACTTTTCTTTTGAAAAAAAAAGGAAGCCCCATTTGTGTGAAGTGCCATGTGTGTGTGTGTGTGTGAGAAAATTGATTACCTTGTCATTTCTTTCACATAGGAACTTAAGCCTCTGAGCTCTCTTGTGCATGAAGACTCCATCCAGGTGTCCCGTCTCAACAGAACGGATCTCTATGGCTTTCTCTCCCCAGCCCATAATCTGATTAGAGCAGATGTGGGCTACACGCAAAATACAAATACAAAGACATAAGAATATTTTATCATTCACTTTATTAATACTGTCTCTAAGGCACGTGCAACAACAATAACGCAATCCTCTCCTGGCTAATTCAAGCTAATGTGCTTTAATCTAGAAAAGACTATATAATTTTAACCAATTTTGCAATTCTGCAAGAAGAATATGAGAGCACAGTATACATGTGTGTGTGTGTGTGTGTGTGTGTGTGTGTCCGTGTGCATACTTACCCACAGAAGTGGGCATTTCTCCCCACTGCAGCACCACATCTTTAATGATGCGCCCATACGTGTTGACATAAACACCCTCATCCTCATAACACAACAGCATCTCCATCCCATCTGAATTGGGCAGGAATACGATGGCGTGAGGAGTCACCTGTGACTGGATCTACAGACAGACAGATGCACAGAGAGCAAGAGGGAATGAAAGAGAGGACCAGAGGTAAAAGGAGATTGATCTTTCTAAAGGGGCTATAAAATTTTTCTCTTTATTTTCCAAATGACCCACAAATCACTGATCGCTCCCATGCGATCCAGTGTTTTCCTGTGAAAAAATCTTCACATGACAGCATAACTCACATGTACGGGAATGTAGATGTCATAGTTGTTTCCAGAGTCAACATCAATGGCATGGAAGCCAGCACATGACCCATAGATGACCTTTAACCTCTGACCCTCTTCCACTGTGAGGTCAACCAACAAAGGCCTATGTGGCAGGTCTCCAAATGACTGAGAAGGAAGACAAATAAGCAAGAGTATGAAACTATAGCACATTACAAAGATTATGTGGAATGATAGAGTGAACGCCTATCCCAACAATTAGATAACGAGTTTGTCACATTTGCTGTATTATTATAAAGGAAGTGATGTAAAGAAGAACACTTGTCTCAAACAATTCGGTAATTGGCTACTTTCTATTACCTTTAACAGAGTAAATCATTATTTATTACTTACACTACCTTTCACAAGTTTGATCATTTTTTATTGGTTTTTAAACTTCATATGCTCTTTTCTTATACAGTAAAATCAGTAATAATGTGAAATATTATTAGAATTTAAATAGAACTGTTTTCTACTTGAATACATTTTGAAATGTAACATTTCTGTGATGGCTAAAGCTTCTGTTGTCATTACTCCAGTCTTCAGTATCACATGATCCTTTATTCATTCTAAAATGCTGAATTAGTGCTCAAGAAACATTTCTTATTATCAATGTTTAAAAAGCCATGCTGCTTAATTTTTGTGGAAACTGATGCATTTTTTCAGGATTTTTTGATTAATAGAAAGTTCAAACTGCATTTATTTGAAATAAAAATCTTGTCGTCACATTTTAAATGTTTTTACCGTCAAGCTTAATTTAATGTGTCCTTTCTGAATAAAAGTATTCATTTCTTAAAAAAACCCACTACCTGACCCAAACTTCTGACATTTTTTTAAGTTTTGGAAAATCCAGTAAACCCTATGTAAGCTGTGTACATAATAAATAAAACAATACAACTCATGTCTCTACCTTGAAGGCCATGAATTTATGGTAAGGTTTGGGAGCCCAGGCATAAACCTCCACCGCATTCTTCATAGCGATAACCAGAAACTTAATCCTTTCATATTTCACTGGAAAAATAAACAAAAACTTTCACAACAAAGGTAATATATGTTTAAATACTATAAATAGTTTGCTTCAGGTCTTTTGAACTACCACAGCTACATTTTCCTAGCCAGTAGTAGTGCAAACTTTCCTGTAGCTTTTACTTGGTGCATAATTAAGCACTCTGTACATGCACGCTTACCAACTTTGTAGTGCACACAGCCCTCCATTTCTCCTACAGTGGTCCAGCCCTGTTTCTTCTCCACCTCTGGGTCATTATGGAGAATTTTATTCCTCAGCCAGGCAAGATAATACACACGCACCTTATTCTTCTTGCCTGAGAGAAAGACAATAAATATGAACAGCCTGCATGTATCCATGTGTCCTGACAGTGATGAGAAGACGGATACATGTAAAGTGATGAATAGGCTTGTGTGTAACCTGATATAGTGATGAGGAGGTTCAGTCCCTCCAGAACGTCCATCTGTTGAAACCTGCGTGAGTTGATCAATGGATAAACTTTCCCCTGGCCACTTCGATCCAGCAGCTTCAGACCGTTCTCTGTCCCTACCAGCAGATTCACACCTGACAGAACAAACACCGCTATTACACACACACACATATACAAAGACCCTCAAAACATAAACACAGTGTTAGGGGAGCTATTCTGAAAATAAAGTTTGTCAAGCTTCAGGCTTCTCTGTGGGAGTAGAAGAAAAAAGAAAAAAAAGCTATATGCTGAAACTTGAAAAAATACTGAATTTAACAGGCCCTCAAAAAGCTAAGAAACATGACCTTACACCACGATATTCCAAAGCTACAATGATTTTTGGTCATATTTTATGCACTTTGGCCAGAGGGTGGCACTGCCACCAAACTTGTCTTGAATGTTCAGGGAATTAAGGCAATAACAATAGAAAGTTCATGTCAGTACATCTAAGTTTAGCACAGATATAGACACTCTTCCTGTCTCAATTCATATCGTGCCAAATGCTTTAAATAACCTGACTGCCAAGTGACAGGCCGATGACAGCAGGACAAGTTTGGAAAAAAGGAAACTCAAAAGGGCAGAAAATCGAGGTCAGAAATCACTTGTCGCATTGGTATGCCCCAATGAATCAGAGGAAAAGGTTTTGTTTCTAGGACACTTGCTTCAAACGCCTATTTTCAAAAATAGTGGCGTGTTCCTTTAAACGTGTTTTGTCAGCTGGGATACCGTCATGAAATATGTAGTTAGTATCACTAACATGGGCAAGCTCACACACACACACACACACACACACGCACCTACACAAAGCGCTCTTGTTCATCTCTTACCCCAGAGAGCAGCACAGAGGATCTCAGAGTTGAATCTCTTCTTGTATTTGCGGATTTCAGGAGTGTCACTAACTGGACGAGTGTTGGTGGGATTGACATTGACCATGGAGCCTTTCCTCACCTCCAGCTTCAGCTGCTCAAAGCGAGAGCCCATACCTACAACACCCACAAACAACACAAGCTAAGAAACACAGCACTGAGTGACAATCATCTGTCAGCAGTACCTTAAAGGGGACATCAGATGCAAAATTCACTTTTACATGGTTTGAACATAAATGTGCATTGGCAGTGTATGTACACAACCAACCTATAATGATAAAAATCCACCCAGTGCTTTTTTTTTTTTTTTTTTTTTTTTTTTTAAATCTCCTCAAGTCATAAGCACTGTCTCAGATCAAGCCTTTCACAGATTCTTGGCAAATTGATATCACACAGGCCAAGGCCCCTCCCATGACTATTGACGGACACTGGCATTTTAGCACAGACCCGCCCTGAGTGAGCTGTAAACAATCCACCATTGTTTTGACTCCAGAGCAGGAGTAGACAAGAATGGCTCCTAAGCGATTGAGGTGTTTTGTTGTTGGATGTATTAATGAACATAGCAGCCGTCATTTACTCCTGACAACTGAGCCACTGATCTACCTAAATGTATTCATGTTCGCATGAATCAGTGATTCAGCTTCACCTACAGAAGAAGTGAGTACAAGTTTTTTTTAATGAATCTTTGCAAATCGCCTTTCCTAATAATGTGCTAGTTAGCAAGTTCAGCGGCTAAATGCAGCTAAAGTTTACAGTCTCAAAGAAAGGCTCGTCACCCCACGTAGCATTTAAAGGGACATGCACCGAAACGGGTTGCTGTGAACAGAGCTGTTTTTGACAAGGTAAAAAGGATGCTGTTTTACACTACCATTGAGAATTTTTAACCAAAGTATGTTATAGACTTTTCATTAAGACCCTAAAGAATCATATCAACTTGTGGAAAATGGGCATCTGATGTCCCCTTTAACAACAATGAAGCAATGATCGCAGACCTACACTGCAAAAAACATTTTCTTAATTTCTTTATTCTTAATTTTTTTTGTCTTGCTTTCCTTTAAAAACCATATAAGGATCCTTAAAACAAAAAGTCTTATCTTACACAATTTGGTTTATCAAGTACATTTTGTTAAGTGTATTTTTTAATTAGAAAACAAGACCAAAATACTGATAATTATTCTCATGATTTTCCAATGTATTAAATCTGTGAACAAACACTACCATTTCAAAGTTTGGGGTCGGTAAGGCTGACAAAAAAAGAATGAATACTTTTATTAAGGGGAGTATTAAACCCAATAAAAAAATATGAAATGTCAATGATAAAAAGTGTTGTGATTTTTAATAAGAAATGTTACTTGAGCAGCAAATCAGCATATCAGAATGACTTCTGAAGGATCATGTGACACTGAAGACTAGAGTAATGGCTGCTGAACATCCAGTTTTGCCATCACAGGAATAAATTACTTTTTAAAATATAATAAAATAGAAAGTATTGTAATATTTCACAATACTACTATTTTTAATATATTGTTGATTAAATAAATAAATGTAGCCTTGGTGAGAATAAGACATTTCTTTCAAAGTCTTCCCTACCCCAAATCATTGAACGGATGTCCGTGTATCCTAACAAATACCCAGTAACTTTCAGAATATTTAATACCATACCTCCGACAGAAATGTTATCGCCTGTGCCCCCTGATGGTTGGTACATTCCAAGGTCCACAAAGGTAGTAAAAGAGGACTTTCCAGAGGCCTTCACCAATCCCCTGGACTGATACTGAAATTGATTGCATGATCTGAGTTAACCAATGAACTACACACATTGGGCAATATATTTGTTAATGACTCAAATAAACAAAGAAAGAAAATATGATGTAATTATATAGATGGAGAGAATGAAGCTTTAAAAGTTAGGTGGGCAGACAGCTCACATCATAGACAGAGTCTTTCCCAGGGGAAGAGTGGGAGGCAGAGTCTGTGGGAGAGTGGGAGGGCTGAACCACATCAGGCAGGTTGGTGTATCCATTATGACTACGCTTCTCTGGAGTCTGCCAGAAACAAACACACAAAAACAAACACATATTGGTACTGGAAAAAAAAAGCAGTGAATTCATTATTTTACTTTCATGCATGCATACAAAAGCTCAAAAGCTTTTTCTGAGGGATCGTGGGGACACTACTGAGGGGAACCCTCAAACTGTAGGTACTGAAAATATGCTAGTGAAACAATAACATTGTATATGCTGCATTAATAAGGCAATACCATAAGTACACTGAATAAAATTATAAACGCAACACTTTTGTTTTTGCCCCCATTTTTCAAGAGCTGAACTCAAAGATCTAAGACTTTTTCTTTTATGCTAAAAATCATTAGGATATTATGTAAAGATCATGTTCCATGAAGATATTTTGTAAATTTCCTACTGTAAATATCAAAACTTAATTTTTGATTAGTAATATGCATTGCTAAGAAGTTCATTTGGACAACTTTAAAGGCGATTTTCTCAATATTTAGATTTTTTTTGCACCCTCAGATTCCAGATTTTCAAATAGTTGTATCTCGGAAAATATATTCCTCACAAACCATACATCAATGGAAAACTTATTTATTCAGCTTTCAGATGATGTATAAATCTCAATTTCGAAAAATTGACCCTTATGATTGGTTTTGTGGTCCAGGGTCACACATATACATACATACATACATACATACATATATACATATATACACACACACACACACACACTCAAAATGTAGGGTAAAGATCTGAAACCTGAATACACATCACATTACATTATAAAGCTATTTAGTAGTCGTAATGTATTTAAAAAACAAAAAAAAACAACAACAACAAAAAAAAAAAAAAAAAAAAAACAGTACTCACATACAAACAAACACACACACACACACACACACAAACATCTTACCCTCTGTACAAGCATGGTTTGGTCTCCATATCCTCCGGCACGTTCTTCGTCTCCTCCTTCACCTTCCTCCTCCTCATGGACCACCATAGTGTTAACAGAGTCAGAATCTGCATCACGTGGGCTGATAAAGACATTGAAAGAAAAATGAGAAAAATGAAACCAAAAAAACAACTGTGAAATATTCACACATCATCTTATACCGGTCAGTAGGGCTTTCCTCTTCCGCTCCCTCTCCACTCTCACTCTCTTCACTGCTCTCACTGCTTTCTGAGGAAGAGGAGTAATCATTAGCCTTCACCGGGGGCCGCGGCTGCTCCTCTGCCCGCTCCTTAGAGTACAGACCGTGGTCCTGACACATTCACATGAGGAAGAAATCAACATGAAAGTGAGAAACACTTCATCACACGCCACATATCTGTAGTCACCATAACATTCACATTGGATCTCTCCAGATTGAATCAGACCATAAGATTTTGATCATGCATTCGGTCTTTCAAAAGCTATCTAGAGTTGAGGTTGTGTTGTGGGTGTGGGCATGGGATCTTGGTTGGGGAGGGTAAATGTGGTCACACAAAGACCATGAGCGTGGGACTGTCCTTCTACAGATGCTGGTGGTTGTGGACTGGTGTGCAGGTGAAATCAGCAGGACAACAGACTTCTGAGGAGAGACGGGAGACGCTAAAGAATTGTCCAAGATGCATGAGTACATAAAGCATCCTGTGTGAATGTCTCTTCAAGGAATAGTTCACCCAAAAATGAATGCTTGCTTTCTTTGGTGAAGACAAAATATGATATTTTAGAGGATGTTTCAGCTGTTTTTTGTCCATAGAATCAAAGTCAATGGCGTCATTATCTCATTATTCAGAAAATATACACTACCGTTCAAAAGTTTGGTCTCTTATGCTCACCTTATGCTAAGCTTCATTTATTAGCAAAAATACAGTAAAACAGTGATATTGTGAAAGATTATCACAACTTAAATAGCTTTTTAATTTGAATATTAAAATATTTAAAACTATTAATGTTTAGGCAAAGCTGTCTCAGTCTTTAGTGTCATATGATCCTTCAGAAATAATTCAAATATACTGAGTTACTGCTCAAAACAATTTCTAATTATCAATTTAGTGTAGAAATTCAAAATAGTTTGTAACATTATAGAAGGCTTTACTGTTACTTTTGATCAATTTAATGCATCTTTGCTTAATAAAAGAATTCCAAAAAAAAAAAAAAAAGTCATACTGAACCCAAAATTCGGAACAATAGTATATATGTGATTAATTGTGATTGACTTAATTTATCAGCATATCACGCACGTACTGTCATTAATTCGATTGACAGCTTTTATATTTTCTATCTTAAATCATGTGATTTATGCAGTGATTACCCAGAATTACATATTTATGATTCATTACTTTCAACATGTAATGGGAAAACACAACGTTGATTTGACATTTTGCCTCATCCACATGAACATCATCACGAGACAATGTAATCATGCAAGAACACAGACCGACATCATGCTGATACACAGATACGGGCACTGACCTCTCCTATTGCTCTCTTATAGCTCTGAGGGCAGGAAGAGGGAGGAAAAGAGATTGATGAGAGGAGAGAGGGATGAGAAGGATAAAGGGAGAGGAGGAAAATGTAAGGAATAGAGGTTAGTGTTTAGAGGAGGGCTGAGTGTGTTCAATCTATACAAGACACGGGCGAATGATTTGGGACTCTATGTGCACGAGTGTGTGTATTTTACATGCTACTCTTATGTTTATGTGAATGTGTGGGTCTGCATCTCACCGCTGGTCTGCTGGGTCTGGATGAGGTTCGGGATTCTCCTGGTTTGTGTCGGCCGTCATGAGAAAGGGTGGGGGAGGAATCCATCTTGGACGAGCCTGAAATAAGCCCAAAACAACATTATACACTTCATTGTTAAGAGTGTAGGGTTCTGCAGCAATTATAAAGATTCCAAAAAGGGGTTTTCACCATAGAACAACCATTTTGGGTTCTCCAAAGAACCTTTCATCAATATTTCTTAAAATAATCATTCTTTTCTTAGTCTGAAGAACACTTTAATAATCTAAAGAACCCTTTTCCACTAAAAAGGACCTTTTGTGTAATGGAAAGGTTCCATGGATGTTAAAGGTTCTTCATAGAACCACAGATGCAAATAAAGAACCTTTATTTTTAACAGTATATCCAAAAAAGAATAACCTTTTCCTATTTATTTTATTTATGAATCATTGTTTTAATTTGTGAATGTCCCCAGGTGTCCCCAAAGAGGGGTTTGTCAGATTTAGCTATCTTTCTCTATGAGTTAATGATATTGTCAATCTGTTAACACAAGTTTTTTCTGTATTTTCACATTCACTAAGCAGTCCCACCAGGACTTCACATAAAATTACCTGTAAATATTCTTACACATAATCACTGAAATTGTGGTGCTGCTATCTGGCACAAAGCAATGGAGACACCAGCAGAGAAATACTCATAATTCTGCTTTGCTGCAGGACAGGTGAACATTGATTAATGTGTTTTGGCTCTGAATTATGGTTTTTGATTAGCTAATATTGTTTTTTTTTTATTTATTTTTTTATTGTTTTTGGAAATAAGACAAAAATGCATGATGATGCAAACCGATTTCACTTTAAATTCCATGATTGGAAAATCACAAAATCATGGAGGGACTGATTAAGACATTATTTAGTATGGTAATTAAGCTGTTGTCTCCACGACATAGGTCATTTCAGGTTGTACTACCCTTACGCAGAGATGTGGCGCCACAGTATTGGCAAAACCTGACCTACACAACACTCACTGAGTATGCGGTGTCTTTCTAGAGAGCCGGTCTGTGGCAGGTTGGACATGATGCTCATGCTATCTCCTCTCTCCCAGCGCTCATTGCGACTCAGATCAGGATTACTGACACAGAGAGAACACAGTGCAGGAGTCAGTGCAGTCAAATGATCTGTGTAACAGTTGGATGTGTGTGTATGTACGTTACCTTGCTCGAACTGGGTGTCTTATGCCGGAGGAGAGATTTGTGTTCAGTGCAGTGGCTATGGAGGCTGTTCTCTGGGGAATCTAAAAGAGAGAAATGGGGTGAGGAATTATGGGAAAACTGTACATTAATAAGTGTGATCTAAGCAACCACTTATTACATTCTCTGTTTTCACATGCTGTTTTAGTGCCCAATCCAGATGAGTTTTACAAAACCTGTATGATTATTTTGTCTTACTTTAGGAGGTTGTTCAATCTCAGGAAGACGGATCCAGGGTCCCCGGTCGTCTCTCATTGGCCGAGACTGAGGGGCAGGGGTCTCTGAGGTGGGGTCAGAGTTTTGACGAACTAGTTCTCTGGAGTGTAGAGGACGAGGTGTGGGTGTGGGAGAGGGATCCTGGGTGGGGAAGGCGGACATGGTCTTAGTGGGCTGATCGCAAAGAGACTGAGAGCGAGGGACAGGAGCGGCGTACGGTTTTAACGGCACCAGGTGGGCCATCTGGAACTATGGCAGATGGGAAGGAGGATGAACGAACAGAAGTGGAGACGAGACAGAAAGTAGTATGTCAGCGTAAGAAAAAAGTGGGAGAGTGAAATGTTTTTTTTTTGTTTTTTTTTTTAAGAGATAAGTCAGGACGGTTTTACAAAAGGGGTTTAGAAGAGTGGAAATCAGTAAAGCAGTTGTGCAGAAATGGAAACAGGATTGTGTCATGCAAAGAAAGGAAACAGGCCACCGGGGTTGGGTAGCAGAGAAAGGTAGAAGATCCAGCGCAGGATATGCAAGTGAAGAGGAAGTTCCCAAAAATGATGGAGGATTACAGAGGAAGCAAGTGGGCCCCACAGGAAAGAAAGAGAAGAAAAAAAGAGTCATTAAACAGAGAGAGTAAAGAGTTAGCCAGAGCATGCAACAATAAAGAACAGAAATTATGGCATCCTCCTTCTAATTATTATCCTTTCAATAGTTTAAGGTCAGTTTTTATTTTATTTTTATTATTATTATTATTTAATATATTTTAAACAAAAAACACTCTGAATTCTACTTGAATTGATAGCCCTAATAATTTTATCACTGTTTTGGAGGTATGACTACTGAGTTTACCAAACTGAAATTTTACTGATTTACAGAGGGGGAAAAAAATAAATAAAAAAAAATATTTAAAAAAATGACAGGTTGCACACCTTTCCCTGCCCACCCTGTGGTTCCACAGGTCTCTGCATAGGTGGGGTCTGTGCAGCTCCTGATTGGCTGATTGATTCCGAACGGGACTGGATATTGGTGTCAGACACTGTAGTGCAGATTTTAGGAGAGCCCTGTCTGTTCAGTTTACTGCGCTCCTCAACCTGAGAAACCAAACATAAGAGTTTATATTCTGACAGTTCAGTTCAGAGAGCTACTGTCCTCAGCAGGTTACAAGTGTACCTCTCTAGCCCAGGCTGGTTTGTTGTTCTCTAGGTTCTTGCTATAGTGGTACATCTGTGGTTTCTTGTCTTGTTGCTGCTGCTGCTGCAGTGAGACGAGGTATGCGTGCTCCTGCTGCAGCTGTCTCTGAAGTCTTTCTGACTGTCTCTGCTCCTCCAGCTGTTTACGTTTATACTCCTACACACACACACACACACACGAACAAACAATTAATACCTTATTAACAGGCAAAATGTGACAGGCACAAAAAACAGTTACAAAGAACAGAACACTGTCACATGCATAAATACCCACACACACACAAACAAAAATGTAAAACATATGCCCCTTCCCAACATGCAAATGAAATAATTATGAATTAATGAATAATTACACACAAAACATGATTTGAGTTTTACATGGTACAAAGCATTTACTGTTAAACTGAACAAAGAAAGAAAAACATTTCCTTAGCTGTACAGTACAATTCTTTCCTCAAAGATTTAAAGCAATTGAACAATTTGTACAATAGATGTAGTGTACTGGGTACACAGAGATGTAATTATTGTGTGTAATTATGTCATATTGTTGCATATTGATATTTTGACTGTATCCCCAATTAAACTGTAAATTTAAGATTAAACTAATCCAAGCAATATAAACGATCAAATCAACCCCTCATGATACATTGACTAAAACACACAGGGTTTTGACACATAAATGAGCCAAGTTTGATTAGTTTCACTTTAGTAAAGGTTCTTGTGCTTTAGAACAGGGGTCTAAATCACGTTTATACTTCTCCAGGACCCAAAAATCCCCTCAGACCCCAGAGAGTTGAACCTGTTTGGGGTCTGTAGCTAGGTTTCCTTTTTTTTTTTTTTTTTTTAATGAAATAAATACTTTAAGCAAAATGCAGTGGACTGATCAAAAATGAAAGTAAAGACATTTATAATGTCACGAAAGATTTCCATTAAAAAAAAAATCTGCTCTTTTGAACTTTCTATTAAAGAATCCTGAAAAAATGTATCACAGTTTCCACAAATATATCAAGTGGCAATAAAAAATAAAAAAAAACATTTCTTGAGCTTTGACATCACAGGAATAATTTAAATTTTCACATATATTCAAATAGAAAACAGTTACTTTAATTTATAATAGTATATTCACAATATTACTGTTTTTACTGTATTTTTGACCAAATAAATGCAGCCTTGGTAAGGACAAGATACTTTCATATATATTAAATATACTTATACTGTAGCATGTTCAGTGCCATAATGAACTTAAATGTACTTACATACTTGATTTTAATGTTTTCATTGCAAAGTCATTAACATTTAAATAATTATTTACAACCCGAATTCTGGAAATGTTGGGACGTTTTTTTAAAATTTGAATAAAATGAAAACTTAAAGACTTTCAAATAACATGAGCCAATATTTTATTCACAATAGAACATAGATAACAAATGTTTAAACTGAGAAATTTTACAATTTTTATGCACAAAATGAGCTCATTTCAAATTTGATGCCTGCTACAGGTCTCAAAATAGTTGGCACGAGGGCATGTTTACCATGGTGTAGCATCTCCTCTTCTTTTCAAAACAGCTTGAAGACGTCTGGGCATCGTGGTTATGAGTTTCTGGAATTTTGGTGTTGGAATTTGGTACCATTCTTGCCTGAGTTCGTGGTCGTATTTGACGTATTTTTCATTTAATGATGCGCCAAATGTTCTCTATAGGAGAAAGATCTGGACTGCAGGCAGGCCAATTCAGCACCCAGACTCTTCTACTACGAAGCCATGCTGTTGTAATAGCTGCAGTATGTGGATTTGCATTGTCCTGCTGAAATAGACGTCGCCTAGAGGGGAGCATATGTTGCTCTAAAACCTTTATATACCATTCAGCATTCATAGTGCCTTCCAAAACATGCAAGCTGCCCATACCGTATGCATTTATGCACCCCCATACCATCAGAGATGCTGGATTTTGAACGGAACGCTGATAACACGCTGGAAGGTCTCCCTCCTCTTTAGCCCAGAGGACACAGCGTTCGTGATTTCCAACAAGAATGTCAAATTTGGACTCATCTGACCATAGAACACTTTTCCACTTTGAAACAGTCCATTTTAAATGAACCTTGGCCCACAGGACACGACGGCGCTTCTGGACCATGTTCACTATGGCTTCCTTTTTGCATAATAGAGCTTTAGTTGGCATCTGCAGATGGCGCGGTGGATTGTGTTTACCGACAGTGGTTTTTGGAAGTATTCCTGGGCCCATTTAGTAATGTCAATGACAGAATCATGCCGATGAGTGATGCAGTGTCGTCTGAGGGCCCGAAGACCATGGGCATC
>JAFVLL020008108.1:62701-101882 GCA_021397915.2 Tor tambroides | reverse complement strand
AGTATGCAGTCCTAATCATTTTCGAGCAGAAAAAATTCCCTGCGAATTACTTCCGCCACCCACTTCAGCATTCCACTCACTTTACGTGGAGACTAAAGCCAAACAGGAAGATTAACAGGTAGGCCCATATTAATTTCTAAGATTCATCAGAATGTTGTGACCCAGATGAGACATATGAATGAAAAGTAGGAAAGGCATCAGAGATCTAGACGATTACAATGGTTCGTGTTCATTTGTAATGTGTTATTTTCGATCACTTGGGATTTTACTGGTTTTGTCACAAAATCACATCAGTTGATTGTTATTCACAATCAACGGGAATATCATGGAGATTGTATATCACATTACATCTGTTTTTAAAGGTACTGCATGTCTCATTTTAGCCGTTAGTCGTGAATTGATGGAGCAGAAGCCTCCTGTTCTTCGGCTGGCCGCAGCCTCCAGCGCTTTACTCACCCCACAGCTCTGATTATGGCAAGCTGTTTCAACATTCATTGCTTTATACTAAATATATTTATTTATTGTTTTAAATGACTAGTAATCAGTCTAATAGCGACTAATATAATTTTCACTTTCACTAGATACTGAATCCACTATATATTGTTCACTTCCTACTAGTATGCATTCCTGTTGTTTCTGTTACATATTCCAGTTTTTACTGTTCAGTGGGTACTGATACTTGTTTTTTGCTTATCTGGGATAGTTACTAATATATATTCCAGCTTCACCAGTATATATGTTTTAAATATTTATGTTTATTTAAAAAAACACTGGTATTTTGCCTGATTGTTAACATTACTTATCTCACTATTGACACTTGCTTTTTTTCCTTGGCATATGTAATAATTAGTCAGAATGGCTACTTTATTGTTCATTTCGAATCGTATTGGTAGACAAACATTTTTTCCTAGTACCAGTTTGAATACACAGTGTCTAATAAATGGGTACTAGTGTTTGATTAGTTAATACCAGAAAAACTGGAATAGAAACTACAAAAGTAATTAAAGAATAAATACTAGTGAGTAATGAAATTACTAGCAAAATTAGAAAAGATGTCAGTAAATATTGGAATACATACTAGTTCTGAACCCCAGATCCCAATATAAGATACTAAGAACTCGATTATGTAGTAAAGATAAACAAATAAGCATCACGTATTGATGCTAGTTGGTTTTTACTAAGGATAACTTGTTAAAACGGCTTGCCATATGCAAATGTCACTAGCAAGATAAAAGTGGACGTTCGCAAGTCTGTTTACTGGGCGTAGGACTCTCTCTCTCCTTCGGCTTGCTCCCTTCATCAGGGGTCTTACTGGGCGTAGGACTATCTGACTGAAATATAAACGTAACCCATGTGACCAAGCAAACGCACGTTTTGCAACTGTCTCCCGGGTTTAAAAGGATGCGTGGTTTACTTTTCTTCCTTTCCTCGCAGTATGCAGAGAGTGCATATGTCACTCTGCATTCAGCTGTAGGGGTGGGGCAAAGCCTGACATTTTTTATAGTTCATGCTAACAGAACTACAAAGACTCAAATCCAACGAGCATATTATTAGTATTGGCGCTTTTGTATCAGTAATGGAACGTTGATTTAACCGAAAATGGTTCTGTACACCCGCCATTTCTGCGGCAACGTGACGATAGAAGCCGGATGCAACATGCTGTTTCCACATCTCATCTGTCTGTAATAGTCGTAGAAAACATTTTACCTATGTTTTATGGCGACGGAGAAAACATTTGCCTACTCCGAGGCGGTGGCCTTGTTACTGCTCTCAATTTGGTGCTTATCAGCTGACAGCCACCTCCAGTCATATTTAATGTATGAAGTCGTATTATTTTACATAGTGCTGACAATAATATGACCCCGCTGCAAAGAAGATTAAAAAAACAGTAGGTTAATAAATATATAATATTTGATCCTAAGGCTATTTCTAACCTATATTTAGCTGATTTTAAACACTATACATCAGTATAGAAGGCATTATGGTGCACTAGTATGGACCAGAGGATAACTAATCCCTCTCTCCTTAACCAGCTACTCTTTTCCCAACATGCTTGAAGACCTTAAAAGGTGCAGAAGGGGTTTCAGTTATCTAGATTAGCCAAGATTCCTCAGATCTAAGCCATTTATCTGAGCGTAAGGTTTTGTGGGTAAAATGGGATTATACATCATCGCTGCTTCTTTCTCTATGATGGGTTGTGATGTAAGTTTTCAAGTGGGTGTGTGTAGCTTTTATGCTCTTTGTGTGGAGTTTCCTCACAGATTGATTCTTATGCATTGCTTAATTTCTCTCTTCCTGCTGTGGTGTTGTGTTTTTGTGTGTGTGTTGAGAGAGTTAAGGCTCTCTAATAGTCCCTTTTTGTGCCGACATCACAATTACGTCACAGTGCTAGCTGGAGGCAAAACAAAGCGAAAACTGGAGGCGGCCAATTCAAACCAGTGCAGATTCGGCTACACAAGGAGCTTAAAATATCGTCTTGTTGTGATGTTGGGTACCCGAATCGATGTTGTAGAGGCTCCAATTTGAAATGTTAAGGCATACCTGCTGCCACTGCCAGACAAAAAACCGACGACAGCTGTGGTTAAACGCGATAAACTGAGCGGACTGGACAGAAACCATCGTCAAAAATGCTCGCATTTGCAGTGCACACTTATCAGAAAAGGTTAAATAAAGTATTGTCTTTTGTTGTTATGGGCGCGTCTAAAGATTTCTTATGCATCTCACTATGTCGTGTATGAAATAATGTCTGTGTGCATGTAAAACAACAAACTGACAATTTATATGCTTAATCATATGTAATTGTATATACATTGTTGTGATTAATTGTGGCTGGAATAATAATGTAGCTGTAAAAATAGTTGCCTGCTGAAATTGAAATATATATACATCTTCATGACTAGATAGACACGGTGAGTTTGTCTTTAATATACAGGTCAGATGTGAGTCACTCAACCGGAGGGAATACTGTCAGATTGTCCATCCTTCGAGTAAAAGTGTGTGCGGGTCGGCCAATCTGGTTTCCTCCGTTAAAATTAACCTTTTCAAATAACAATCGCAGTCCCAGACAGTGAGTGACCTTACATATACAGGTAAAATCGGAATTTCTCCAGTTATTGTTAAAAAAATAAGCTAACAGACTTCATAGCTAGCGTTAGTGAAGCGGTCAGTGGGATCTTTCTGCCTCCAGCTAAGCTCCGCCCACAGAAAAACGTCACAATGTTTACTAACAGAAAAAGGGTCTATATGTATGTGTGGTAAGGGGGTAATAACAATAATTTTTGCATCCGTGTCTCACAGCTCCCATCAGCATTGATACAATAGCCATACTGAGATCTGTGGGTTATAACTGGAAACATGCAAAGTAGAGCTGTTCATGAGGTCCAAAAGACTATGGGATTGGTTGATGATTTGTGACATATTTGACTGTGTAAAAAAACACATGCAAAATCCTGTGTGTTTTTGCATGCCAATTTGAATGTGTAACCTCGTATATGGTTTCAGGTCATGCAACCTATTCTTTCATCTCAATTCAATTCAATTCAGTTCAATTCAAATAACTATATTGACAAGCCAAAAGTACATTTTCTATAGAAAGTAGTTTAGAACAACTGAATGATTGAAATTTCAATTTTAAATCTGATACACACACTTTTATGTACCATAAATGATAATCCTGATCTTGTTTCTGTGTTTGGAATGGCTCTCGGAACATTAATCCTATTATATTATAGATTGTTAGCCAGATTATACCAGATTAAAGATTATGCTGTAATATTACCCCGCAGCACATCTGCACAATGGAATTATCAGTATTAAACACATCTTTTACACATATTTTTACAATAAAAAAGTATAACCAAAGACTATAATTCTTATAATCAAGATTGCAAATTGCAATATAATATTATTTTACTCATCAGCTTGTCCAACCTACAAACTGTCTGTGATTCTTCACGGGGTTCAACTAGAACTCTTGGTCTCTAATGTTATTCATACATCATGTTTTAGTTTCAACTAAAATGACGCCGCAGATGGCAGCTATTGTGCTTTGCTCTTCAGTGTTTGTACTGTTTTTGTTTGTTTTTCCTGTTTTTTGTTTCTCTTTTATTATCTGTGTCCTGTCCTGCTGCTGTCTTTCTGTTGCACTGTGGAGCTTCTGTCACTACAACAAATTCCTCGTATGTGTAAACATACTTGGCCAGTAAAGCTCATTCTGATTCTGATTCTGATTTACAGGTGTCTGAGGGTGTGAGAGAGGTCAGAGGGTAAAGGTTAAAGGTCATTTCAAGATGAGTGAGCTCGAGCAGCTTCGACAGGAGGCTGAGCAACTGCGCAATCAGATCAGAGTGAGTCCTAATACTGATACTGCTAAAAATAAACTGCGTTGGGGTCCATGTCAGGGTTTATGTTGCCATAATGACAACTGGGTTTACATTATCCCTTACATATAGTAATTAACAGAATGAGTGTTTATAATGTCACTGCTAAATACATTTATATGAAATTCAATTTATGACTTAAAATCTGCACTTATCTGCATTTTCTGAGATAAGAAAACTGTGTTTGTTTTTTAATGCCATGTCTGTTTCTGTTGCTATTTTCATGGCAAAACCATACCTGAGTTATAAAGTTTAAAATAGAAGCTAAATAAGACAAAAGCCATTTTCGTAAAAAATTCTAAAACTAATTTTGACTTAAGGCTATCAGCAGAATAAAACAATTTTATCAGAGTCCTAGGTATATTAAAATACAATAAAATATCTTTGAAAAAATCAATATCAAGAGACTTGGTATAGTTACCATGTCTGGCTTTTAGAGCAATATGGTACAGAATTACTAATTAATTACTATTAATAAGCAAGAACACCCATAAACAAAAATATAAGACAAAAATTGAATTTGAGTGAATACAGCATAATTTACAATATTACATACATTTAAACTCGTTTAACAAGCATTATAGAAATAAAAACTGTAACATTTAAAAGAAGCACTTTCAGTGTAAGTGTATTCAGCCGTTCTCTCTAATCCATTTTCACCGAAATAGTGCTAATTCTTGTGCCGGTGCGTAGCCGAAATCTGAGCCGGTGATGGGGTGCTGTTCGGCTGGGAAACTGCAAACTTCAGACCGCTACCTCGTGTTTCACTTGTAGCTGAAAGATGCCGTGGCGTGAACCTGCCCATAAACAAACAGTACTGCGATTAGAGAACATATGTTAACATTAAATTATATTCAGTTTTATATCAAATAAAATCAGTTTGTTATGCAAGGCAAAAGGCATTTCCACCACACGAAATGACCACTGCTGACGCATTTAGCTGACTGACATCTTGTCGTTGTGTGTTGCGTTGTGTAAGATATAATTTACAGCACAGTAAAGACTTTATAAATGAAATAAAATGTATACAAACCTTTATTTCGCTGAAGAAGTGCACCAAATCGGCGGCACAGAGAACCGCTCTCTCCTGTAGAGGACTCAAAAATCCCATGCACTGACTGGAACTCAGACGTTGGGTGGGTTGTTTTGATCTTTGGGGGGGGGTTGTATAGTTTCACATGTCAGTGAGATTGACCCAGTCACTAATCCAACGGCTGGTTAACACAAAAACTGAGATGGTCCTCACTGCAGAACACAAGATCCAGGGGGCGAGGTTGGATCTAGATCCAACTCCTCCCACCTTACATAGACCTAAACCTACCCGTCTCCACCCCCTGATCCCTAAACTCACCCATCTCCAGCCCTAAACCTACCAATCTCCACCCCCTAGATGTGGATCCAAACCCACCCCCTGGATCTTTGTTCTGCAGTGAGGGGCTACTGCAAAAACTACAGAGCAGGCTCAACCCAGCGGTTTGGGTAGAAAAAAAATAACCCAGCGGCTTACAGAAAAACTACCCAGTAAATGGGTAAAAAATATTAAAAATAACCCAGTAAAATGACCCGACAAGATGAACCCAGCATTTGGGTTAAAAAAATAACCCAGCATTTATTTAAAGTGTACAAATGGTGACAGTACAATGATTTACCTAACACTGTCTTCTGTCCCTCAGGATGCCAGGAAAGCATGTGGAGACTCCACACTCACTCAGGTGAGATGTAATTACAAGTAGGAGCTGGATGATGTGATCTCCAGAGGTCTGTGGGTTTTCATTTATGTGGAGTTTGTGTGCGTGTGTGGTAGATAACAGCAGGCCTGGACCCGGTGGGGAGGATACAGATGAGGACGAGGCGCACACTGCGTGGGCATTTGGCTAAAATCTACGCCATGCACTGGGGCTCAGACTCCAGGTATATTTATCTGCAACCTTCTAACAATTCACTGCTCACACCTGGCATCAAAGAGAACAAATAAGTTAAAAGTAGCAGATGAGCATGGCTCAGTGATTTGTGCCTTGGCTTTGGTTTTGCACCTGTTGACAGCACAGAAGACAATAAACAACAGGACACATTGACCCACATGTTAAAATGCCCCTATTATGGGTATTGAAAGGTTCATATTTTGGTTTTGGGAGTCCCCAAAAACAGGTTGACATGCATGCAAGGTCAAAAACACTTTCATTGTCTTATAATATGCATTTATTTTGACCTTATTTGCTCAATGACTCCCAAACAATTCATTTTTCCAAACCCCTCCTTTGCATGACGCTAATCTTCGGTGATTGGTCTCATTTTCATTTCATCATGCCTGTAATGCCTGATAAAGCAGCGTTTGTGAGCGCATTGCTGGCTGCTTTGTGTACAGTGTTACCGGGGAAACCGCTATTTTTACCGCTCCTAAAGCGACATCCAGTGGCAGTGAATGAATTTGCATTTTCATTCAGACCAACGCCAAAAGACCAACAAGTGGGCAGGCAATATGCTAATGTTTCATGTTGACGTCAACATGAAACGGCTTGGGATTCGTTTTAAAAACGACTCTTTTCAGTGACTCAGAGTCGACTTTCTTTTGAGAGACAGTAACTTTATACACCGAGTACTTTCAGATTTAAAACTTTGTAGGATGTTTTCATTCACTTGGAGCTGTTACACACTGCATGAAAGGTCATTTTCAAAAATCCATAATAGCACTTTAACTAATCTTTAAATAATCTTTGCTGTTTAATCATCCACGGCTGCACTACTGTCACAATGGAAATGAATTTCTTTAATGACATATGATTTTTGTGAGATTCAAGGACGTATATCACTACAGCCGTTTTTACAGTTAGAGTAACTATAAAGCCGAAAGTATACTTCCCTTGTCCGCGTTCTGCTCTAGCTCACGGACTGTCTGAATGACGTAATTTTCATCATCATCACAGTCCACTGATGTCCTTGCACAGCCCATATTTTTAAAGAGGTAGTTCACCCTGAAATGAAAATTCGGTCATTAATTACTCACCCTCATGTCATTCCAAACCTGTAAGACCTTCGTTCATCTTCAGAACACAAATTAAGATATTTTTGATGAAATCCAAGCGCTTTCTGACTCTGCATAGACAGCAACGCAACTGACATGTTGAAGGCCCAGAAAGGTAGTAAAGACATTGTTAAAATAATCTGTGACATTATGGTTGAACCACTGATGTCACATGGACTAGCTGAAAGCTGTAAGTTCAGTTTATAAATTCAAAGTAACTCTATAAATAGGTGTATAGCATGAACTTTCAGTAAGACATCCAGGCCATTTCCCTGTTATGTATTCTGTTGTATTATCTATAATAATATATGTCCGTTTTCTTATCTTATCCTCAGGCTTCTTGTTAGTGCCTCGCAGGATGGAAAACTCATCATCTGGGACAGCTACACTACAAACAAGGTCTGCAGCTCCATCATATCTTTACACATAAAACACATGATGGTGCAGCCAAGCAGTTCTGAACTAGTAACCAAAAGCTTTAAAGCTCAGCTTTTCATGGAATATCACCATCAATAAACAATGGGAATGCCAGGTTGATTGTCCCTGTAGTAAGGGCATTATAAAGTAGAGATGCACCGATTGCAATTTTCCTGGCCGATTCCGATTTCCGATTTTTTGGAGGTGCGACCTGCCGATACCGATTTTTGCCGATTCCGATTTTCTTTCTAAGAGCTATAATTGACAGCATATACAAACAAAAATCTATGCAAATTTCAATGCAAAATTTATTTACATAGTAAAAGAAATTATTAAACAATACAATTCCCCCAATCTGGACTAAATTACAGATTTTCTCTCACTTAAACAACTCTCAAAATAAAGTGCTCTGTGACTGGAAAGAGGAAGAAATAGTTAACTTAAAATGAGTTGCTGTATGTAACAAAACAGATGTCATTTCCCACTATGTTTATAAATGGTCATTTTCCCCCCTAACCTAACCTTATTAAACGTGTCAACTTTCACATCAAATTCTGACACTGTTTCAATTAATTCAGTTAGCATAATAAGAAACTGTAGCGTTGTTACCCTTGAAATGAAATTAGTATTAACAAACTCCATCTTTCCACTGCTGAGGAAATAGAAGCTGCATCTGAAGTGGCATTAGACGTATTTACACAGACAGTTTGATGAAGCTGAGGTGCCATAAATGCATTTACACTGCAAAATTTCAAATGCATAAATAATTTTATAAGATTAATGTTTTAAATTTTTTTAAACATACAAATAAATGTTGAAAAAATGCAATACTTTTAAATATGTCTAAACCACCACTAGGTGGCGGCAAGTGTCTGTTTTAACGAGTGAGTCATTTATTCATTCATTCAACCGATTCATTCAAACGGCTGATTCATTCAGGAACGAGGCAAGTGACTGTACTTATGAATGGGCCAACTGAATCATTGACTCACTCCATTCGTTCAATAACGTGGATTCATTCAGTAACGAAACACCGCTGGGTGTTGCTCGGAGACACACAACAGTTCTGCTGTGGCTTTGATCGGAACTATTTTCGTCAGCGAAATTGAGCAAAAACAGTCAATATTTTGTCTAAAATCTAAGTCACTTAATTTTTACTTCTTGTTTATTGAAATACTATTGTATAAAATCAGTGTCACATTACAATCGTGTTGATATTGATATGCGGGAAACATCATGGCTGTATAATGTTGCTTATCTAAATCATATTTTGTAAATATCTCTTTTTTTCGACCGCAGTGTGCATCTATAAATTTCTGTGAGTTACTTTGTGTGTGCTGTCTCTCTCACACACACACTCACTCAGGCTGTGCAAGCCTCGTGTGGCACGACATAAATACATTATCAGTCGCCATTTACACTGAATGAAATTAAAATTAGAATCATTCTCACGCGAAACGACGTGTTTACATGCGACTGTGAGTGTGCGCGTGGCTGTGACGTCAAGGATCGGCTCGGAATCTGCAAGACGTGAGACTGACGGGCCGGTCACCGATCCAGGCCGATTATGCGAAAAATCGGCCGATTCCGATCACTGGCCGGTCAATCGGTGCATCTCTATTATAAAGTCACATTAAATTCATCAGGTAAACTAAGAAAAACAGTTCATAGCTAACATTGACAAAAGGTTATAAAAAGTTATATATTATGTCATAAAGATTATCAGCACGTGTGTTTTTCTTGTCATTATCTGATTTTCAACAGCCTGTTTTAATCTTTGCATGTATGTTCTATATTATAAACTTCAGATGCATGCCATCCCCTTACGGTCATCGTGGGTGATGACCTGTGCGTATGCGCCATCTGGAAACTTTGTGGCCTGTGGTGGACTGGACAACATTTGCTCCATATACAGCTTAAAGACTAGAGAGGGCAACGTTAGAGTCAGCCGAGAGCTGCCTGGACACACAGGTTTGATAACACACGTATACTCATATACACATATAGAAGAGTAAAGCAATGTCATAAACATTATTGGCAATTTGCATACTGTTGTTGGCAGCAATCAAACATACTGCTTGTGACTGCATTTTTCTGTACATCTGAAAGAAAAGAGAATCAGACAGCAGTTAAGACGTTTTTTCTACCATCATGCAGTTTCATGGTGACATGTTGACTTCCTGTCTGTTCATTTCCTAGGTTACCTTTCCTGTTGCCGTTTCATTGATGACAATCAAGTTATCACCAGTTCAGGAGACACAACCTGGTTTGTCCAATAACAACACTGTTCTACACTGAAAAAATAAAAATAAAATAATAATAATAATAATGAATAAATAAAATGTGCAAAACTACATTATACTACAGTGGTTCTCAACTGGTTTTGCTTCAGGACCAAAATTTGTGGTGCCCCACCATAGCATCAGAATTTTCTAATGTCCTCAAAATCATTAATGATATTACTATACTATTAAAATGTTTTACCAATTATAATGTTTAATATTATTTAATTAATATTAAACTCAGAAATCAGTATTGTGGTTTCATTCGGGAGGATGACATACCACACAACCTGTCCATGTTAGCATAGCTAGCTTTTACTAAGAGATAGATGAATTTACATCAAAACAGTTGAAAGATATGGGAAGCGTTACTGAGCCTGTTTATTTCACATGGTTATTTGTGTGCATTTACCATTGTTTTTTTCCCCTGCTGTCCGTGATTAGATCAGTTGAGAATCACTGCAATCTAACAGACTGTTCACTTTCAGTTAGTTTTTTTATTTATACTTTTATAGTTCAATAATGTCTGTGCAGGTTGTACATTTTAACCTTCCATTTGTGTTTGTTCCAGCGCTCTGTGGGACGTGGAGACTGGTCAGCAGACCACGCTGTTCTCAGGTCACAGTGGAGATGTGATGAGTCTGTCATTGGCTCCAGACTCACGGACCTTCATCTCTGGGGCCTGTGACGCCTCAATTAAGCTCTGGGACATCAGAGACAGCATGTGCAGACAGACCTTCATCGGGCACGAGTCAGACATCAACGCTGTCTGTGTGAGTAAATGCACTGCTTAAATACATATTACTGATATCACGGAATCAAAGTAGATCACCTTTCCTTTTCATTTATTTTCTCCTCTATCTCTCAGTTCTTCCCCAGCGGCAGTGCGTTTGCAACTGGTTCTGATGACGCCACCTGCAGGCTGTTTGACCTGCGTGCGGATCAGGAGCTGTGTTTATACTCTCATGATAATATCATCTGTGGCATCACCTCTGTGGCCTTCTCCCGCTCTGGCCGTCTGCTGCTCGCTGGCTACGATGACTTTAACTGCAACATCTGGGACGCCATGAAGGGAGAACGAGCAGGTGAACATACTGGAGTTATTATTTTGTGGCAGTACAGTAACCGTTTGCACAGTGCTTTGTGAATTGTGAGGTCCCTGAACAATAGTGATGTATGATCTACATGGTTTAGGGGGCAGAAGATTTAACTGGTTTGTAAAAAAGGGTAATTTTTTAAAAAGGGTAACTGATTTTGTCAGACTAAAATCAACAGAGCTGCCTATAGTGTAAGATAGTTTTGTTGCATTGCTACACTTGCTTGTAGTGGATACAGTTTTTAATATGCTTTTATATGGAAATTATTAATTTAATTTTTATTATTATTTTACTTGCTTTTTACACAAATTTAGGGTCATATAGATTATTTACTTTTTAATAAATTATTACTTTTATTCAGCAAAGATGCATTAAATTGATCAACAGTAACAGTACAGATAATTATAACATCTTACAATAAGATTCAAAGATTCTATTCAAAGAAATTTCTATTCATCAAAGAATCCTGAAAAAACCTATCACAAAATATTTTTCCACATAAATATTAAGCAGCACAACACAAAGTTTTCAACATTGATAGTAAGTGCTGAAGCTTCCACAACAAGGTAATCAACACAAGAACTCAAGATATTAGAATGATTTCGGAAGGATCATGTGACACTGAAGACTGGAGTAATTCATCTTTGCCATCACAGGAATAAATTACATTTTAAAAGATATTAGGAATAGAAAACAGTTGTTTTAAATTGCAATATTTCACAATATTACATTGTCTTTTTGATTAAATAAATTCAGCCTTTGTGAGCATAAGAGACTTCTTTCAGATCATTTTTAAAAATATCTTACAGATGAATTTTTGAACGGTAGTATATGTAAAGGTCAAAGCATATTTTTTTCATTGTGCTTGAGGTGGTAAATCTACTAAAGTACAGATTTTATACTGGCCCAATATAAACTATATCTTTAAACTTCACACTCATTATCTCTTACAGGAGTGTTGGCTGGTCATGACAATCGTGTGAGCTGTCTCGGGGTCACAGATGATGGCATGGCTGTGTCTACAGGTTCCTGGGACAGCTTCCTGAAGATCTGGAACTGACCACACACAGCTCACATATTGTACACATTATTCACTCATACACAATGTATGTACTTTACTGTACATATGATGTACACTTGCCTACACAGACACACATGCCTGACAAAAAACTGTACATAATATAATTAGTTATATGTTTACACCAAATCTTTTCAGTGCCACTTCATACTATACACAGTCACACTATAGGTAGGTTTGGACCACAAGTCTGAAATAGGAATGTTTACACGCACACTTTTTTCCCTTACTTAAGGTTTCCTGTACCTACATGGTACCTTCACTAAGAGACACAAGTACATTTGGAGGAATGTGCGTTGAGTTGTCTAATTTGAGCGTACAATCCAAAACATTTATTTGACACGCTTCTGACATGCTTCATTTTGAGACTGAGCTTTAAGTGGTGGGTGTTGATCCATTGAAGAGCATTCATTTTTATTTTGACTTCCATTCTGTCTTCTATACTCAAAACTAAGCCTAAAGTACTGTTGTTTCCATGAGCATGTAGAGTTGAAAAGATGGAAGAGATGTACCCAACCCATCTGTAGTTGATACAGATCACACTTTATGTAGTCCATGTTTTTATAGATGCGTATGCCGGCATATTCCAGTATATAAGTAATTAAATGATGTATTTGTCTTTCATTTTTGTTTAGAATTTACATTTTTTAAAAACTTTTATTCATGTTTTCCTGTGTGCCGCACCCTAAGGAGAATAAAGAAAATTGAAAATAAATAAATAAATAAATACAAATCTGTGCCACTAAATGTGTGACCACAGGTCACTCACTCAATTCATAAAAGTGGTTTTCAACTGGTTTCATGTAAGAACCCAGACTTCACACTGGACAAGCAAAATGATTAATCTAACAGTGTTATAAAAGCATAAACAACAACAGAAGTGTGATACCAAACACACTTGCATATGATAAATGTTTTCACGTTAACATCAAAATATATTTTTCAATTTTTCTTTTCTAATATCTACCACAAACACAATCAGAAACTTGTTGAGAACCACTTCGTATGTGTTTATAGTGTGTTTATGGTAAACAATTTATTGACTCATCTGAGATTTACTCTATTTGGTAATTATCTAACATGCCATAAAAGTAAATGAGCTAATAAGATGATTCAAACAAGTGAATTTAAAAACAGTTAAAAAAAAAAAAAATAGAATAAAATGAGCTTGAAGGAATGAAGAGAGTCCACCATTTTAACAGAGATCAAGTTATTTTTAATTTTCAAATAATGCTGTATTGAGACATTACAGACTTGTGAATGCATTCAATCTTTAAGACTTAAAATCATCTGAAGCATTCCCTCTCTTAAACAGAAACACTAAAAATATGTCCGAAACATCTACTTTTTTTTTTCCTGAAACAAAAAAACTTTTAAAAAGAAGTAAATGAAAAGAATGATAATCAACCCATCACAGAGGATCAACTTTATCAAGACCTCCAAAAACAATCTTTAACCTCTCCTGGCTACTGCTATGAGTTTGAACCAAAAGCACAACGTAAAAGAACTACAAATCATGAACTTTTTTTTTTCTTTGGAGTAGTAAATATTTTACAAAAATCAGCTAGGGATTAACTTTGTATTACTAGAGAACGACAAGAGAAATGCCACTTGTTAGCATAGTGCTAATAGCATGTAGAGTAGATAAATACCTCAAACACAGCAGTAAAGGCCTTAAAACGAAAACCAGACAGCTCTGCATCTCTCGAAGACCGCTACACACGTGACCTAGTCTAGCTTTTGAAAGACCGACTGGTTTAAAATGACGCTCTCGTTGGATATAAAAGCATTTAATGATAAACATTTCTTCAAATCTGGGGGATGTAGTGTAAAATATCACCTTTACATGTGTACCTAAACCATGGATTCTGTAAAACTCTTACAAGCCTTCAATCCAGCAGATCAGATTAATAGACCAGAATCAAACAAACTGATTACATTCAATAACATCCGCAATAAAGCCAACAACGCGTGTACCTTCAGAACAACCCCTGAAACACGGGATCAGATGTCAATACGAGCTTTTGTAGGAGATCAGGACTGTGGTCAGAAAGACTACAATGGTCATTTCACAAACATGACTGGAATCGCATGTGTGGCTTGAGTCCAGTGATGATGTGTGTATGTTTGACCACACTGGTCTTTAATTTGTGTCGACCGGTCTTGTCTTTTCTCCCCCCGCTCTCTTTCCTCTGAGGGAATAATAAACGGCACACACGCAGATCAGAAATAGCTCTCCTATTCACACATGCACAGTCACACACCCACACGCTCTCTTTTATAACACTCGCTGGGAAAAAGAGTGGAGAGAGATGAGTATAATCGAACGTACAGCTGTATGTACAGGGTAGAAGCTTTGTGCTCGAATGATTATTCTTTAGCCAGAAAAATGCTATATAACAATGCATTCATTTATTCAGTTCTATTGATAAGGTTACGTTCATTAATTTTTAATATAAATTCACATCTAGGTAAAAAATAATAATTCAGGGATTTTATATATATATACATATATATTTTTATATATATATATATATATATATATATTTCCTCCATTCATTTCGATCATCCTGACAGGCCATTGTAATCTTAATATAAACTCTTTATCTAATTTGTAAAGCATATTTCCTCTCTGTTTAATTTTGTTATTCATTATATCATAATTCTTCTATAAAACATAAATTCTGTCAATCCAGTAGCGTGAACGCTGTTATACACACTTACTATGAAGCATAAAGGCAAAATCTCACTAAATTCCAAGAGTTCTTGGGAATGTTGGGGACTGTTATATCACACACATGCAAGCAGCTCTTCACCATGACAACTCAAACCTTTTGTGAACCTCCGGCATGAAAACCAGAGGCTTCCCTGTTTGGCAAAACGATATGCGAGCTACAAGCATCACAGAACAAAGAGCTCGTCTTGTCATGTAACTGTAGGGTGTTTGGACTGTAATATGGTTGTAACTAAACATCTAAATACTGCAGAGGAGCGCATTGCCTTCAAACCGGAGGAATGAATTCTTTATGGCATAGCTTTTGTGCTAAAACAGAGTGAGAGGAGCCTGCCTTGGTGCTCTGGCTATTGTCAATTTAAGTGCACTTTGTTGGCACAAGACCCCTAACTGCGCACTGGACTTTTCTCTTCCCTGAACTTCAGTTCTTATTAAAACAATCACATGCTCAGCGCTCTCCCACACACACATGCACACAGTCAAGCAAATACACCCAACCCCAATCCAAGGCACTGTTATTTCAGTAAACATGGCAGTTTGATTTACTAAGCAAGAAAATGCTTAAGTTTCTACAGCAAGTAAGAGAAAGAAAGTAAGGATGAGGGGCACAAACAAAATAAGTCTCAGAGAGAGCGAATCTGTTATAATGGCACAGTAGCGTTCAAGTTCGGGTTGATTCTGTCCACTTACAGATGAAGAAAATGCAAACTATAAGCCCCGCCTCTCTCTGAAACACAACTACAGTACTTATAGTTATTTGTCTGAAGTGTTGCACCGCCATATTTTAATAATGACTTACTCAATGTGTCATCAGTGTTCAGTGCTCGTCTAGACTGTGCGACAGCAGCCAATATGTCCGGTGGGAGGGCGAGGGGCTATTAGGTAACATGATGATTGTACCGCCACAAGCTACTGTACAAATCAGTGCTAAAATCATTTAGTGTTAATAACTAGGAAAACATTTATGAGGGACAAAGTGCGTCAAAAACTTTTATTTGTAAAGGCAGCACTTTATTAGTAATATGAGGGTCATAAAGTAGACTTGACTGCTGCCACCAGAACGCACTGATGCAAAAAACACCTGAAAGAAAAAAAAAAACAAGTTACAATGTGAAGTGGAAAAGCTTTATGAGAAGATTATTTTTCTGTGTAATTCTATTGAATTGATATTCAGGTAATTGTAGTCAATATAATTAAAAATATATATTTTTACTTATTACCTTAATGACCAAAATGTAATATTTTCTCCATCCCAAATTTTTTATACAACCCCTGATAGCACATTATATCCTCTTATTACAAAAAATGTAACATTTATTAAAATTGTGACATGCTTTAAGTAACTTCATTTGTTCTCTACAGGAGAATCTCATTCCATATTCTCAATCTTTCTTTCCTGTAGCTCAAAACACTAGGGGCTACCTACCAAAGGTCAAAGGTTCAATTTTCAGGGAAAGAATGAAATGACAAAATATAAATGTGTTCCTTGAATCCTGTCACCCTTTTTTTTAAAATATACATTTCATATACATTTTAAACTGTATTTAGTTCCATATTGGTAATACTTTAGTATAGGGACCAGTTCTCATGATTAACAAGTTGATTAATAGCATGCCTATTATTAACATATTGGCTGTTTATTAGTAGTTATAAAGCACATATTCTGCATGACTATATTTTACATCCCTAATCCTACCCAATTCCTAAACTTACTATTAATAAACAGCAAATTAGGAGTTTATTGAGGCAAAAGTCATAGTTAATGTTTTGTTAATACCAAGAATTGGAACTTAAAATAAAGTGTGACCTCCATATTTTGGCAGCAGAATTACGAAACTTGCAGACATCATAGAACATGAACAGAATCTAAAAAACAACTAATAATTTATTTTCTCCACCTGAGGTTTGGTCAAGTATCCACTCTATTATCTTCTTTTCTTTTTTTGGGGGGCGGGGGCTACTTGTGTAAAGTGCCGTGCATGTGTGTGAAAATTTTTCACCTTGTCGTTTCGTTCACACAGGAACTTAAGCCTCTGAGCTCTCTTGTGCATGAAGACTCCATCCAGGTGTCCCGTCTCAACAGAACGGATCTCAATGGCTTTCTCTCCCCAGCCCATAATCTGATTAGAGCAGATGTGGGCTACATGCAAAACACAAATACATGAGAATATTTTATCATTTACTTCATTAATACTGTGTCTCTATGGCACATGTGGCAAAAATATCTACTGCAACAATGCAATCCTCTCCTGGGTAATTTAAGCTAATGTGCTTTAGTACAGAAAAGACTATATAATTTCAACCAATTTTGCAATTCTGCAAAAGAATACAAGAGCACAATATACATGTGTGTGCATACTTACCCACAGAAGTAGGCATTTCTCCCCACTGCAGCACCACATCTTTAATGATGCGCCCATACGTGTTGACGTAAACACCCTCATCCTCATAACACAACAGCATCTCCATCCCATCTGAATTGGGCAGGAATACGATGGCGTGAGGAGTCACTTGTGACTGGATCTACAGACAGACAGATGCACAGAGAGCAAGAGGGAGTGAAAGAAGGGACCAGAGGTCAGAGGAGATTTATCTTTCTAAAGGGGCCATAAAATTTTCTTTTCATTTTCCAATTGGCCCACAAATCACTGATCACTCCCATGTGATCCAGTGTATTCTTGTGAAAAAATCTTCACATGACAGCATAACTCACATGTACAGGAATGTAGATGTCATAGTTGTTTCCAGAGTCAACATCAATGGCATGGAAGCCAGCACTTGACCCATAGATGACCTTTAACCTCTGACCCTCTTCCACTGTGAGGTCAACCAACAGAGGCCTATGTGGCAGGTCTCCAAATGACTGAGAAGAAAGACACAAATAAGCAAGAGTATGAAACTATAGCACATTACAAAGATTATGTGGAATGATAAAGTGAACATCTTTCACAACAATTAGATAAGTTCAGCCAGTGTGTGTCACATTTGCTGGAAGTGATGTAAAGTAGCATACTTCTCTCAAACAGTTTGGTAATTGGTTACTTTCTATCACTTTTAACAGAGTAAATCAATATTTATTACTTACACTACCTTTCACAAGTTTGGACATTTTTTTTAAATGGTTTTAAAAATGTAACTTATTCCTGTGATGGCAAAGCTGAAATTAAAAGCTTCAGTAGTCATTACTTCAGTATCACACAATCCTTCAGAAATCAGTCTAAAATGCTGAATTAGTGCTCAAGAAACATTTCTTATCAGTGTTTTAAAAAAAAAAACAACTGTGCTGTTTTTTGATTTTTGTGGAAACAGATGCAATTTTTTCATGTTTTTTTGATGAATAGAAAGTTCGAACAGCATTTATTTGAAAAAAACCCCCAAACATTTGTAACGTTTTACATGTTTTTACTGTCACACTTAATTTAATGTGTCCTTTCTGAATAAAAGTATTCATTTCTTTAAAAAAAAACAAACAAACAAACAAAAAAAAAACCTTAACTGACCCTAACTTCTGAACTTTTTTTTCAACTTTGGAATATCCAGTAAAGCCCATGTAAGCTGTGTACATGATAAATAAAACAATACAACTGGTGTCTCTACCTTGAAGGCCATGAATTTGTGGTAAGGTTTGGGAGCCCAGGCGTAAACCTCCACCGCATTCTTCAGAGCGATAACCAGAAACTTAATCCTTTCATATTTCACTGGGAAAATAAACAAAAATGTTCACAGCAAAGGTGATATATGACATGAAGTACTTTGGAAGAGTTAGAGCTCAAAGTCAAAATAGTTTGCTTGAGATCTACTGTAACTACACTTTCCTAGCCAGTAGTAGTGGAAACTTTCACCACTTTCTTGTAGCCTTTTCTTCATGCATAATTACACACTGTGTACATGCACACTTACCAACTTTGTAGTGCACACAGCCCTCCATTTCTCCTACAGTGGTCCAGCCCTGTTTCTTCTCCACCTCTGGGTCATTATGGAGGATTTTATTCCTCAGCCAGGCCAGATAATACACACGCACCTTATTCTTCTTGCCTGAGAGAGAGATACTAAACATGAACAGCCTGAAAATGAAGGTGTACTTGCATGTATCCATATATGTCCTGACAGTGATGAGTAGATGGATACGTGATGATTAGTCCTGTGTATAACCTGATATAGTGATAAGGAGGTTCAGTCCCTCCAGAACGTCCATCTGCTGAAACCTGCGTGAGTTGATCAGTGGATAAACTTTCCCCTGGCCGCTTCGATCCAGCAGCTTCAGACCGTTCTCTGTCCCTACCAGCAGATTCACACCTGACAGAACAAACACCATTAACATACACACATATACAAAGACCCTCAAGACCTAACATGAACACAGTGTAAGGGGAGCTCTTCTGAAAATAAAGTGTGTCAAGCTTCAGGCTTCTCTGTAGGAGTAGCAGAAAAAAAGAAGAAACAATACACTGTTTAAAATGACTTAAAGCTGTATGGTGAAACTTGGAAAAAGTATTGAATTTAACAGGCCCTCAAAAATGTTTGGAGCTAAGAAATATGACCTTACGCCACCTTATTTCAAAGCTACAATGCTTTTTGGTCATATTTTATGCACTTTGGCCAGAGGGTGGCACTGCCACCAAACTAGTCTTGAATGTTCAGGGAATTAAGGTAATGACTATAGAAAGTCCATGTCAGTACATCTAAATATAGCACAGATACAGCCACTCTTCAGTCTCAAGTCATTTCGTGCCAAATGCTTTGACAGTCCAATGACAGCAGGACAAGTTTGGAAAAGATGAAATTCAAAAGGGCAGAAATCACTTGTTGCACTGCTATGGCCCAATGAATCAGATAAAAAGGTTTTGTTTCTGGGACACTTGCTTCAAACGTGATTAGCAAAAATGTGTAACATTTGCTGATACGGGAGAGTTTAAGAGACTAAAATTAAAACCAGAGAGAATGAGAAATTTCACACATTTCATTTTTCACCAAAATACACCAGTCACAGAGACAAATGAGCTAAAATTACTCAAAATGGCCTAATGCTAATTGAAATCAGAGAAATTTTAGGAAAGTGCTCTTGATACGCTAACTTAGCCATGTGCATTAGCTTAAGTTGTTAGCAGCTCAGTCAACAGCAGGTCTACATGTGCTCAGACTGTGGTACTGAACTCATCTACCACATAATCTGATGTGTTTTGTCACACTACACCACTAATCATTAGAAAAGTCAGCTGGGATACGATCATGAAATATGTAGTTAGTATCACTAACATGGGCAAGCTCACACACACCCCTACATAAACAGCTCTTGTTCATCTCTTACCCCAGAGAGCAGCACAGAGGATCTCAGAGTTGAATCTCTTCTTGTATTTGCGAATTTCAGGAGTGTCACTAACTGGACGAGTGTTGGTGGGATTGACATTGACCATGGAGCCTTTTCTCACCTCCAGCTTCAGCTGCTCAAAACGAGAGCCCAGACCTACAACACCCACAAACGACACAAGCAAAGAACCGAGAAGCACAGCATTGAGTGACTGAGTCACCTGTCAGCAGTACCTTCACAACAAAAAGACATTTTCTTGGTCATGTTTTTCTTTAAAAACATATAAGGATCCTTAAAACAAAAAGTCTTATCTTACACAATTTTGTTTCTCAAGTACATTTATTAAGTGTATTTTTTATTAGAAAACGACCAAAATACTGATCAATATTCTCATGTTTTACCAATGTATTAATCCTGTGAATTAACACTATCATTTCAAAAAGTTCGGGGTCAACAAGATTGACAAAGAAAATAATGAATACTTTTATTCAGGGGTGCATTAAACCAAATCAAAAATGATAAAATATTAAAAAATATTAAAAATCACAACTGTTTTTATTATTGACATTCATAAGAAATGTTAATTGAGCAGCAAATCAGCATATTAAAATGACTTCTGAAGGATCATGTGACACTGAAGACTGGAGTAATGGCTGCTGAGCCATTCAGCTTTGTCATCACAGGAATAAATGACATTTTAAATGAAAGTAAAAATAGAAAGCAGTAATTTTAAATTGTAATACTATTTCACAGTACTACTGTTTTTAATATGCTGTTGATTAAATAAATGTAGCCTTGGTGAGAATAAGATACTTCTTTCAAAGTCTTGCCTACCCCAAACCATTGAATGGATGTGTATCTTAAACAAATACCCAGTAACTGTTAGAGAGTTTAATACCATACCTCCAACAGACATGTTATCGCCTGTGCCCCCTGATGGTTGGTACATTCCAAGGTCCACAAAGGTAGTAAAAGAGGACTTTCCAGAGGCCTTCACCAATCCCCTGGACTGATACTGAAATTGATTGCATGACCTGAGTTAACCAATCAACTACAGACGTTGAGCAATATATTTATTAATGGCTCAAATAAACAAAGGAAGAAATATGATGTAATTATATAGATGGAGAGAATGAAGCTTAAAAAGTTAGGTGGGCAGAGAGCTCACATCATAGACAGAGTCTTTCCCAGGGGAAGAGTGGGAGGCAGAGTCTGTGGGAGAGTGGGAGGGCTGAACCACATCAGGCAGGTTGGTGTATCCATTATGACTACGCTTCTCTGGAGTCTGCCAGAAACAAACACACAAAAACAAACACATATTGGTACTGGTATTATTCATGTTCCACTCATTTTCACAAAAGAAAAAAAAAAAAAAAAAAAAGAGTCCATCAAAAGCAGTGAATTCATTGTTTTAGTTTCACACATACACACAAAGGCTCAAAAGCTTTTTTTGAGGCGTCGTAGGGACATCGGAAACCCTCAAACTGTAGGTAGGGAAAACATGCTAGTGAAACAATAACATACACAGTATAAGCTGCATTAATAAGGTAATCTCATAACTATTAAGAATTTAATAGGAAATTAATAACATTTTAAATAAATGCTGTTTATTTTAATTTTCTTTTCATTGAATCATAAAAAAGTATGATGGTTTTCACAAAAATAATAACCAGCCCAACAGATTTCAACACTGATAATACAAAATGTTTCTTGAGCAGCAAATCAGCATGTTGAATGACTTCTGAAGGATATGACAATGAAGACTGGAGTAATGGCTTTTCCATCACAGAAATAAATTACATTTTGAAATATATTCAAATAGAAAAAAGGTTGTTTTTTTATAGTAATCTCACCAACCCCAAACCCTGGAATGTTTTGTACATTTTTATTCAGATGACAATAATAATTTTTTTTTTTTCATGGTTTTACATTTTTTTGTATTAAAAAACATTAACATGATTATAGAACATATATATATATATATATATATATAAAATTTTATTTTTTTCCCCTCAAACTAATTAATTTTGATCAAATAACTGGAATTTTTTTAGTAAACACTGTAGGACCATATTTGGCCGAGATACAACTATTTGAAAATCTGGAATCTGAGGGTGCAAAAAAAAAAATCCAAATATTGAGAAAATCGCCTTTAAAGTTGTCCAAATGAAGTTCTTAGCAATGCATATTACTAATCAAAAATTAAGTTAAGTCTTGATATATTTACGGTAAGAAATTTACAAAATATCTTCATGGAACATGATCTTTACTTAATATCCTAATGATTTTTGGCATAAAAGAAAAATTGATCATTTTGACCCATACAATGTATTTTTGGCTATTGCTACAAATATACCTGTGCTACTTAACATTTACATTTACATTTACATTTAGTCATTTTGCAGACGCTTTTATCCAAAGCGACTTACAAGTGGGGAATACATAAGCGATTCATCTTGAAGAGGCAATCAGACAATGGAAGTGCTCGTAACAACATGTCTCAAGCATTGTTAAAATAAATACAAGCTAGCAAGGGAAGGAATAAATAGAGAGAAAGAAAGGTTTTTTTTTTTTATAAAGTTTAGGATGAAGTCAAAGAAAGGCTTTAAAAAGATGAGTTTTCAGTTGTTGCTTGAAGATTGACAGGGATCCCGCACCCGGATAGGCGGGGAAGATCATTCCACCAGCCGGGAATGGTGAACGAGAATGTTCTGAGAGTGATTTTGAGGCTCTCTGTGATGGTACCACGAGGCGTCGCTCACTAGCAGATCTCAGACTTCTGGAGGATGTAGATTCGTAATAGTGAGTGGAAGTAGGTGGGTGTTGAGCCTGTGGTTGTTCTATATGCAAGCATCAATGTCTTGAACTTGATGCTAGCCTCAACCGGTGGCCAGCAAGGAGATAAAGAGGAGGTAACATGGGCTCTTTTGGGCTCGTTGAAGACCAGTCGTGCTGCTGCATTCTGAATCATTTGTGAGGTTTGATTGTACTATGGCAGTCCAGCCAGAAGGGCACTGCAGTAGTCCAGCCCAGAAATGACAAGGGCCTGGACAAGAAGTTGTGCAGCATGCCTGGACAGAAAGGGCCTGGATCTTTCTGATGTTGTGTAGCGTGAAACCTGCAAGATCGGGAAAGGCAGTCTTTTGCACAAAGCTCTTTGGAAGGTCAGCTGGTCATCAAAGATTACACCAAGATTTCTGACCAAAGTTGATGGGGTGATTGTAGAAGAATCATCTGGATGGTGAAATCATGCTAAAAGTTGGAGTGGCAGGGAAAGACGAGAAGCTCAGTCATTGCCAGGTTGAGCTGTAGGTGTTGTTCTTTCATCCATGCCGAGATGTCCGCTTGTGGGCAGCCTGAGATCCTTATGCAGCTACCGTTGATCATCTGGCTGAAAAGAGAGATAGAGCTGTGTCATCGGCGCAGCAATGATTTGGGGAGAAGCCATGTGCCCGGTATGATGGGGCCCAGCATGGTGTATGTGGAGAAGAGAGGTGTCCAAGAACCGATCCTTGAGAACCCCAGTGACCAGTTGATGCTTTGAGATACCTCTCCTCCCCAGGCCACCCTGAAAGACCTACCAGTGGCATAGGATTCAAACCAGCGAAGTGGAATCCCAGTGATGCCCAGTGATGAGAGGGTGGTCAGGAGGATCTGATGATTGACTGTATCAAAAGCGGCAGATAGATCCAGCAGAATGAGGACTGATGATTTGGAATTGGCTTTTGCAAACCACAACGAAAAAACAGGATAGAAATAGGTAGGAAATGAAGTATTCCTTCCTAGCAGTAAGTAAATAATTTAAACAACAGATCTAGGAACAAGTATTAAAACACTTACGCGCTGCCGGTCCGTCTCTTCTGGTGACTAATCGACTTCTCCCGAAGAATAACAGTGGCCCAGCCGTTTAAATAGATTACAGTCGCTATGGCCACCTTCTAATTAGCACAGCCACCAGCCTATAGCAGGGCAAATGGCTCAAATCGAAACTAACACTTCGCACTTAAGTGCACAAAAGGAGCAAAGCGAATGACACTGGCTCCTTCTTAGCCCAGGGGCAATTATTATAATTACCAGTAAGTGCAATCAAAAAATATAAACCACAACGAAAAAAACAGGATAGAAATAGGTAGGAAACGAAGTATTCCTTCCTAGCAGTAAGTAAATAATTTAAACAACAGATCTAGGAACAAGTATTAAAACACTTACGCGCTGCCGGTCCATCTCTTCTGGTGACTAATCGACTTCTCCCGAAGAATAACAGTGGCCCAGCCGTTTAAATAGATTACAGTCGCTATGTAATCTAATCTTAAATACTTAAGACTGGTTTTGTGGTCCACAGGTCACATATTTAGATATTTTGTCATCATAATGTAGAGGGAAAAAAACAAAAAAACAAAAAAACAGTACACACACAAATAAACACACACAAACATCCTACCCTCTGTACAAGCATGGTTTGGTCTCCATATCCTCCGGCACGTTCTTCATCTCCTCCTTCACCTTCCTCCTCCTCATGGACCACCATAGTGTTAACAGAGTCAGAATCTGCATCACGTGGGCTGATAAAGACATTGAAAGAAAAATGTGAAAAATGAAAAAAAAAAAAAAAAAAAATTCACAAATCATTGTCTCGTACCGGTCAGTAGGGCTTTCCTCTTCTGCTCCCTCTCCACTCTCACTCTCTTCACTGCTCTCACTGCTTTCTGAGGAAGAGGAGTAATCATTTGCCTTCACCGGGGGCCGCGGCTGCTCCTCTGCCCGCTCCTTAGAGTACAGACCGTGGTCCTGACACATTCACATGAGGAAGAAATCAACAGGCAAGTGAGAAACACTTAATCACGCGCCACATATCTGTAGTCATCATTACATTCACATTGGATCTCTCCAGATTGATTTAAACCATAAGATTTTGATCATGCATTCTGTCTTTCAAAAGCTATCTAGAGTTTGGAGGGTGTGGTGTGGGTGTGGGCATGGGATCTTGGTTGGGGAGGGTGAATGTGGTCACACAAAGACCATGAGCATGGGACTGCCCCTCTACAGATGCTGGTGGTTGTGGACTGCTGTTCAGGTGAAATCAACAGGACAATAGACTTCTGAGGAGAGACGCGAGACGCTACAAAATGGTCCAAGATGCATGTGTACATAACGTATCCTGTGTGAATGTCTCTTCAAGGCACAGTTCACCCAAAAATGAATGCTTTCTTTCTTTGGTGAAGACAAAAGAAAATATTTTAGAGAATGTTTAAACTGTTTTTTGTCCATACAATGAAAAGTCAATGGGGTCCAAAACAACAAGACCTCAGTGACTGATTATACGGACAAAATATTTTTTTTCCCCCAAATATCCTATTTTGTGTTCCACAGAATAAAAAAAAAAGTCATATAGGTTTGGTCTTACTTAATGTCTCCCCTTACGCTAAGCTTCATTTATTTTCAAAAATACAGTAAAAACAGTAATACTGTTAAAGATTACCACAACTTAAAATAACTTTAACTTCAATAAATATTTAAAATGTAATTTATGTGAAGGCAAAGTTATCCCAGTCTTTAGTGTCACATGATGCTTCATAAATAATTTAAATATACTGAGTTACTGCTCAAAAAACATTTCTCATTATCAATTTAATGAAATTAAAAATAGTTTGTAACATTATACAAGGCTTTACTGTCACTTTTGATCAATTTAATGCATCTTTGCTTAATAAAAGAATTTTTAAACCACACTGAACCCAATGCTGAACAGTAGTATATATGTGATTAACTGTGATTCACTTGATTAATTCATCAGCATATCAAGCACATACTGTAATTAATTCGATTGACAGCTTTTATATTTTTAATCACGTGATTTATGCAGTGATTACCCAGAATTACATTTTTATGATTCATTACTTTCAAGATGTAATGGGAAAACACAATGTTCATTTGACATTTATCCTCATCCACATGAACATCATCACAGGAAGATGTAATCATGCAAGAACACAGACCGACATCATGCTGATACACAGATACGGGCACTGACCTCTCCTATTGCTCTCTTATAGCTCTGAGGGCAGGAAGAGGGAGGAAAAGAGATTGATGAGAGGAGAGAAGGATGAGAAGGATAAAGGGAGAGGAGGAAAATGTAAGGAACAGAGGTTAGTGTTTAGAGGAGGGCTGAGTGTGTTCATTCTATACGAGACACGGGCGAATGATTTGGGACTCTATGTGCATGAGTGTGTGTATTTTACATGCTACTCCTATGTTTATGTGAATGTTTGTTTGTATCTCACCGCTGGTCTGCTGGGTCTGGATGAGGTTCGGGACTCTCCTGGTTTGTGTCGGCCGTCATGAGAAAGGGTGGGGGAGGAATCCATCTTGGACGAGCCTGAAATAAACCAGCAACAACATTATACACTTCATTTCTGAGAGTGTAGGGTTTGTCCGCAGCAACTATAAAGATTCTAAAAAGGGGTTTTCACCATAGAATGACCATTTTAAGTTCTCCAAAGAACCTTTCGTCAATATTTCTTAAAAGAACCATTATTTTCTTAGTCTGAAGAACCATTATTTTCTTAGTCTGAAGAACATTTTAATCATCTAAAGACCACTTTTCCACTAAAAATAACCTTTTGGGCAATGGAAAGGTTCCATAGATGTTAAAGGTTGTTCATGGAACCATAGATGCAAATAAAGAACCTTTATTTTTAACAGTATATTTAAAAAAACATTTTTTATTTACAAATCATTGTGAATGTCCACAGATGTCCCCAAAGAGGGTTTTGTCAGATTTAGCTAACGCAAAACAAGTTTTTTTTCTGTATTTTCATGTTCATTAAGCAGTATCAAAAGGATATTCCAAATACAATCACCTGTGAATATTTTTGCACATAATTACTGAAATCACGGTCCTGGTATCCCATGCACAAAGTAATGGCGACACCAGCACAGAAATACTCATAATCCTGCTTCGCTACAGAACAGGTGAACATTGAGTAATGTGCTTTTTCTCTCTGAATTATGGTTTTTGATTAGCTAATATTGTTTTTCCCACTCTCAGGTTAACATTTTAAAAAGAAAATGTGTGGAAATAAGATTAAAAAAAAAAAACGCAAGCTGATGCCCATAACTAAAGTTTGCTTGATTTCACTTTAAATTCCATGACTGCAAAACCACAAAATCATTGAGGGACTGGTTAACACATTTTTTTTTAGTACGGTTATTAAGCTGTTGTCCCCACAACATAGGTCATTTCAGGTTGTACTACCCTTGTAGAGAGATGTGGCACCACAGTGTTGGCCCTACACAACACTCACTGAGTATGCGGTGTCTTTCTAGAGAGCCGGTCTGTGGCAGGTTGGACATGATGCTCATGCTATCTCCTCTCTCCCAGCGCTCATTGCGACTCAGATCAGGATTACTGACACAGAAAGAACACACAGTGTAGGAGTCAGTGCAGTCAAATGATTTGTGTTAGAGCTGAATGTGTGTGTATGTATGTTACCTTGCTCGAACTGGGTGTCTGATGCCGGAGGAGAGATTTGTGTTCAGTGCAGTGGCTATGGAGGCTGTTCTCTGGGGAATCTAAAAGAGAGAAAAGGGGTGAGGAATTATGGGAGAACTCTGTTAATTAATTAATAACTGTGATATATGCAACCACTGATTACATTGTCTTTTTTCACATAGTGAAAATATGAAGATAATATTTAAGTGCCCAATCCTGATGAGTTTTACAAAACCTGTATGATTATTTTGTCTTACTTTAGGAGGTTGTTCAATCTCAGGAAGACGGATCCAGGGTCCCCGGTCATCTCTCATTGGCCGAGACTGAGGGGCAGGGGTCTCTGAGGTGGGGTCAGAGTTTTGACGGACTAGTTCTCTGGAGTGTAGAGGACGAGGTGTGGGTGTGGGAGAGGGATCCTGGGTGGGGAAGGCGGACATGGTCTTAGTTGGCTGATCGCAAAGAGACTGAGAGCGAGGGACAGGAGCGGCGTACGGTTTTAACGGCACCAGGTGGGCCATCTGGAACTACGGCAGATGGGAAGGAGGATGAATGAACAGGAGAGGAGACGAGACAGAAAGTAGCATGTCGACGTAAACCGAAAAGAAAGTGGGAGAGTGAAATGTTGTTTTTTTTTATTTGAGAGATAAGTCAGGATGTTTTTACAAAAGGGGTTTAGAAGTGTGTTTTAGAGCGTGGAAATCAGTGAATCAGTTATGGAGAAATGGAAACAGGATTATGTCATGCAAAGAAAGGAAACAGGCCACCGGGGTTGGGTAGCAGAGAAAGGTAGAAGATCCAGCGCAGGATATGCAAGTGAAGAGGAAGTTCCCGAAAATGATGGAGGATTACAGAGGAAGCAAGTGGGCCCCACAGGAAAGAAAGAGAAGAAAAAAGCAAGTCATTGAACAGAGAGAGTAAAGAGTTAGCCAGAGGATGCAGTATTAAACAACAGAAATGTTGGCAAGCATCCTCCTCCTGATTGCTACCCTTTCAAAAGTTTAGGGTCAGTGGGATTGTTTTTTGTTTTTTTTAATTTTTTTTTTTCCCAGCAAGGCAATTAGATTGATCAAAAGTGACAATAATGACATTCATAATCTTACAAAAATATGTATTTCAAATAAATGTGTTCTTTTGAACTATCTTTTCAAAGAATCCTGAAAAAAAGTATATATCAAAAAAGTAATACTGATTTCGATATCAATAAGGAACGTCAAATGAACACCAAATCAGCATATTAAAATGATTTTTGAAGGGACAAGGACACTGAAGACTGAAGTTATTTAAATTGTAATGATATTTCACAATATTGTTGTTTTTTCTATATTTTTGATCAAATAAACGCAGCCTTGGTGAGCATAAGAGACTTCTTTCAAAAACATTAAAAATCTTACTGACCATAAGCTTTTCAATGGTTGTGTACATAATTCAAAGAGATTAAATAACTGGGGTGGACACTTATAAAATGTCTTTAGAAGTCAACATACTGTTTTGTATTTCCTTAACATTAAACATAAGACAATAACTGGAATACAGTTCAGAGCAGCCCTTTTTGCTTTCGAGTTTCATCAGTCCAACGTAGACTTAGATGCCATTTATATAAACATGCATTTGCTGCAAGTACTATATTTTTACTATTTTTTAATTATTATTTAATATTACTTTAAACAAAAACACTCTGAATTCTACTTGAATTGACAACACTAAAAATTGGAGGTATGACTACTGAGTTTACCGAACTGAGATTTTACTGATTTATAGAGTGCAAAAAATTGACAGGTTGCACACCTTTCCCTGCCCACCCTGTGGTTCCACAGGTCTCTGCATAGGTGGGGTCTGTGCAGCTCCTGATTGGTTGATTGATTCCGAACGGGACTGGATATTGGTGTCAGAGACTGTAGTGCAGATTTTGGGAGAGCCCTGTCTGTTCAGTTTACTGCGCTCCTCAACCTGAGAAAGCAAACATAAGAGTTTATATTCTGACAGTTCGATTCAGAGAGCTACTGTCCTCCGCAGGTTGCAAGTGTACCTCTCTAGCCCAGGCTGGTTTATTGTTCTCTAGGTTCTTGCTGTAGTGGTACATCTGTGGTTTCTTGTCTTGTTGCTGCTGCTGCTGCTGCTGCAGTGAAACGAGGTATGCGTGCTCCTGCTGCAGCTGTCTCTGAAGTCTCTCTGACTGTCTCTGCTCCTCCAGCTGTTTACGCTTATACTCCTACACACATACATGAACAAACAATTAATAACATATTAACTAGCAAAATGTGACTAATGGAATTGCAGGCACAAAAAAAGAATTAACACATAGCACAGCACACTGTCACGTGTAAATACCCACACACACAAACGAAAATGTAAAACATATACCCCTAGCCCCTTCCCAACATGCAAATGAAATAATTATGAATTAATGAATAATTACACACAAAAACATGATTATTCGAGTTTTACATTATATTGATATCACGGATCAGATTTATGAAGATTTTGACATGGTACAAAATGTTTACTGTTCAACTGAACTAAGAAGAAAAACAATTCCTTAGCTGTACATTTCTTTCCTGAAAGATTTAGAGCAATTGAACACTATGTAAAACAGACAAAGTGCATTGGGTACACAGTGATATATTTATTGTGTGTAATTATGTCATGTTGTTGCATTTTGATATTTTGACCTTAACCTCAATTAAACTGCACATTTAAAATGAAACTAATCCAAGCAATATAAATGATCAGATCAACCCTTTACGAAACATTGACTAAAACACACACAGGTTTTTGACACAGAACTGAGCCAAGTTTGATGAGTCTCACTTTAGTAAAGGTTCTTCTGCTTTAGAACAGGGGTCTAAATCAGGTTTATACTTCTCCAGGTCCCAAAAATCCCCTCAGACCCCAGAGAGTTAAACCGGTTGTGTTTTAAAAAAAAAAAAAAAAAAAAAAAAATAATAATAAACTTCCGTTCACAAGTTTGGGGTCTGTAGGTTTCAGTTTTTTTTTTTTTTAACGAAATGAATACTTCTAGCAAAAATGCATTTGACTGATCAAAGATGAAAGTAAAGACTTTTATAATGTCACAGAAAATTTCTATTTAAGAAAAAAATATCTTTTTTTAAACTTTCAGTAACATTTTAACATAGGGACCAATTCTGACTATTAATTAGTTACTTATTAGCATGCCTATTATTAACATATTGGCTGTTTATTAGTACTTATAAAGCACATACTCTGCATGACCATATTCTACATCCCTAATCCTACCCAATACCTAAACTTAACAACTACCTTACTAACTATTAATAAGCAGGAATTAAGATTTAATGAGGCAAAAGTCATAGTTAATGGTTTGAATTGTAGTTAATGGTGAGAATTGGACATTAAATAAAGTGTGACCTAACTTTTTATTCAAAAATTCTGAAAATATTTATCACGGTTTCCACAAATATATTAAGTGGCAATAAAAAATGTCTCTAGAGCAGTAAATCAGCATATTACAATAATTTCTGAAGAAACATGTGACACTGAAGACTGGAGTAATGGCTGCTGAAAATTCAGCTTTGACTTCACAGAAATACACAACATTTTTTCCATATATTGAAATAGAAAACAGTTACTTCAAATTCTAACAATATTCACAATATTACTGTTTTACTGTACTTTTGACCAAATAAATGAGACTTTCACATATATTAAACATTTTAAACTGTAGTACATGTTCAGTACCATATTAAATGTACTTACATACTTAATTTTAACGCTTTCATGGCAAAGTCATTAATATATTTAAATAATTACTTAAAGTACAAGGTCATATACTTGTACTTGAATATTCATTACATTTTAAGTTTACATATTGCTTTATTTTAATTTGGGAGGGTCAATGAAACATTTAGCTCAACTTGGAGTTCTTAGTTTTAGTTTTTAACTTGAGCTTTGATGCATATTTTCATAAAAATTAGTTTGTGACCAACCAATAATTGCAGACCCCTGCTCCAAAATCTGTTCTAAATTCCCCACTCTGATACCAGCAGTCACTTGATCATTAAAGCATTATTTAAGGGTCCTGTAACATGAGACGCATCAAAATTGGCTGAGGACTGACAAGACCAGAGCAAAGAAACAGAGAGAAGAGAAAGAAAGGTGTGTGTTACCATTAGCAATGCCTGCTCCTGCAGTAATTGCTGCTGCAGTATCTCTAACTGCCGCTGCTCTTCCTCCAACTTATGTCTTATAAACTCCTATAGAGAGAGGGATGGAGACAGGGAGAGAGAGAGAAATGGGGAGCAGTGGAGGAAGAGGAGGAGGAGGAAGAGACAGATCAGAATAGACTCAAAAGGATGGAATAAAAAGATCTTTGAGGGAGTGGACAGATACACCTGTATGTGCAGCCTCTGAAGAAAGAGGCAGACATTTTAAAGAAGTGTTTCTGAAGGGCTTTTTAAAATGGCTGAAGACACCTCGACGGAGTGAAGAGATTTGTTCCACGCGCTTCATTCACCTACTGCGGTAGAGCCGTAACGTCACACCGCTTTCTTATCTTAAAATGGCGCGCAGCGAGTGTTTACAAGTGGTTCCCGTCACTCCGAGGAATGTGTTGCGTATGCGGTTGTTTAAAGCAGGACAACTGAAGGAAGTGTGATGTGAAGCATGTACATGTGAGGTCGTTTTGAAGAGTGTGTCCTGTGGCACACTGTGCACTAATTCATGCTGATTGGTCTTTTGTGTTTCTGTCAGTTTGAATTGTATTGAATGTAGGGCTGCACACGGCTCACCCACACACACACACAGAGTTTGAGAGGCTGCTGCCATGGCAACCACTCCACAGACATTCCAGGGCCAAAGCTGTGCTGAGTGGAACGCCCACGCTCTGCTGTGATTGGCCGGCCGGCTACAGTTCTGTGGCTATGATTGGTTACCTGCTCTCTCTCTGCCATCCTCCTGTCCTCCTCTCGTCTCATGTCATCGAGTCTCCGGTGAGGAGCTTTATCCTGTTGCTGCCGCACCATCTCTCTCTCCTTCCTCTGTTGCTGTGCGTGCGTGTGAGAGAAAGAGAGTGTGTCACTTTAACATATTTGGCTGAAATAATGAGAGCCTTCCTGTTGCTAAAAATCATCTAATGCTTTTGAGAGGGGAAATTAAGGGGGAGAGAACGAGTAGCATAGCCAGAGAAAAGATAAAAATGAGAGAGTGAAAGTGACTAAGACACTGGGCACCGTTATGGTGAGAGAGAGGGCGAATATAGTGATATTGGTGAGTCAGTGCACTGCGGCGCTGTATTCAGTAGGTTAGTGGCTAGATGGTGCTGTGTACTGGTGCCACCCTGTAGATGGCTTGTACAGTATGTAACTTCGGTCAACAAACCTAAATTCTAGCAATCCCAACACAGTATAATAATTCTTAAACATCAAAATTCTGAGACCACTGGTGAAAATGTTTTTTAATACATTTGTTTCAATTACAAATTATATTATTAGAATAACAATGATCTCCTCATGTTTGGGTAAAACCTGATGATCATGTTCTCCAAGCATGATTTGAGAAGGTCCAAAGATCTTGTGCTTCAATGGAAGATCATCTGACCGTCTGTACAAAGAGTCACATGATCAATAACACAAACATACTAAGTATTATTATTATTACTACACATTTCCATTTAAAATTTGAGTCAGAAAGGTTATTAAATATTTTCGAAAGACGTAATACTGCGTAATATTACAAATGAAAATAAGATTTTTACTTTAATATATTTTAAAATGTCATTTATTTATGTGATGTCAAAGCAGAATTTTCAGCAGCCATTACTCCTTACGACACTTACTCCGTGTCACATGATCCTGCAGAAATTTGATTCTAATATGATGATTTGATGCTCAAGAAACATTTCTTATTATCAATGTTAAAAACACATAATATTTTTAGGATTCTTCTAATAGAGAGTAAAAAAAAAAACAGCATTTAATATAATAAAAGTATTATAATTAATATAATATAATAACATATATACATATAAAAGTGTTACTACACACCCCGATTTTCTTTAGCGGTAATGTATTATTAAATGAAAATATGGTCCCTTAGGTGGCCTTAACTACTATGTACTTACATTTAAATTAATCATTTGAGACAATGCGTTTATCTTGTACATACATGTTTTTACATTGTACTTATATTTTAAAAAGTACCTGCATGTAATTACATCTGTAAGTAATATCTGTAATTACATTTATAGTTACACTGTTGACCAATCCCTTACCAGTGTTGGGCATGTTACTTTTAAAAAGTAATTAGTTATAGTTACTAGTTACTTCTCACAAATAGTAGTAGTTATTAATAGAGTTAGTAACTGAGTTACATCATTATAAAAGTAACTTATTACCAGGGAAAGTAATTATTGTGTTACTTTTTTTAAAAAAATGTTCAAATGTGTCAAATAACCTGTATGTCCCCAATATTGAATATGTTAAATCAATGAAATGGACACTAAATAGAATAAATTATTATTATGAAACATTGTACACTAATCTACACTATTTTAATGTTGCTGTGGGACAATGTGAGAGACACCTATGAAATTCAATATATTATTGTAAATATTATCAACCCTCTACGGACACCTTGGCAATAGAATCGCCATTGGCTAGTAAATTTTTGTGTTTACTCACCAGACTAATATTAATTATCTGATATATATATATATATATATATATATATATATATATAAAGCTTATGTTTGTAAAACGGCACCGTTTTTTAAATATCTGACACTTAGCATCAGTCATTCGAGCATTATATGATGATAGAACTTTAGCCATAAGAATAACCATGTATAAATGCATATTTGTCATGTTGACTGAACTTAGGACTGGTGGTGGTGCTTAAGATATTTTTTGTCATTTAGTGTTTCTATAAAAAAAAAAGGAAAATACTAAAAATGATACTGATAAGATAACAAAACTACTACGAATTCTACTACTAATAACAATAAAGGATTAATAATTGCTGGATTCGTGAATATTAATCACATTGTCTGCATTCGCTCAAACTGACTTGCTGAAATCAAAACAGGCACGATAATAGGTGAGCGCCAGCCAATGAGATTGTCTCATTAGCGCATTAGTTAGCCCACTACCATAGAAACTGGCAGTTCTTAAAAGCTGAAGAACTCCAAAGGAACTCCGTTATTCTGACAGAAAAATACAACAAAGAATATCGTTTACATGTAGCGCGTCAATTCTGCATGTTATGTGACTCTCTCGCTCTGTATCTTTCTTTGAGTGTGTGTAAGAGACAGAGATGGCGAGTCGTGCGCCTTCACATTAGAGTTTACGGTATGTCAAATACAGGTACACTGCGCATCCATTCAGATGAACTGAAAAATAAAATTATAATAATATTATAATAAATCATAGTAATGCCACATTTTATTGTCAGTAACGGTAAAGGCATTGTAACGGGGTAAACAGTAACTCGTTTGATTACTCGTTACTGAAAAAAATAACGCCGTTAGTAACGCCGTTTATTTATAACGCCGTTATTGACATCATTATCCCTTACACCTACCCATACCACCAAACCTGTCCCCAACCTTACCCGTATCCCACCTCAATAGCAGCAAAAGTGTTTTGCAATACAATATGAACACAATAAGTACATTGTATGTATTTTCTGAAGTAAGTACATAGTAGTTAAGGCCACTTAATGTAAAGAGGGACTGAAAATATTTATTTTAGCTCAAAATATTTCTTTGCTTTATTTTGCTCATATTTTCAATGTGGTCTCAGATTTTTGTACCCTACTATATATAGTTAATTTAGTGCTGTATTCTGTAGCCCCCAGCAAACATGTCTTGATCCCACATGGACTTGATTTAATTAGCTTAGCTGTAAGGGGCTTGACTTTGAGAATCTCTCTTAGAGTATAAAGGCAGACATGCATATAATGGCTTATGATGCTTAGTACATAACAAATACACACACTCCTTTGTGCTGTGGCCTATTCATCACCCCATTTCTCACTCACCTAACACAGTGCTAATCAGCCATTGTGTCCTTTCACAGTCATTCAGTGACAATGACTGCACAAACTAATTCAATTAAAAGTTTGAATATGCACAGCAGTCCTCACTCATTTACCTTGTTCATCTCTCGAATCCACCTATATGTATGTCACGAAATTCCACAAATACTTCCCTGTGTTCATTCTAAAGAAGAGAGAGCAGCTCTAGATAACAGAAAAATGTTCAGCAGCTCAAACAAACACTGCTGTAAAACTGGCTCTGAAGTATGTGTTTTATTTAAAACGTCATGGAATATTCTAGCTAGGACAGGAGATAAAATCTGAAATACCTAAATGATTGGATCACCAAACAATGAAATCTGTGTCATTATTTACTCATCCTCAAGTCATTCTGAACCTGTACACCCTTTCAAGAATATACTGGCCACTTTTTTTTAAACATTATGAAAGTAAATAAAGACTGGGCCTGTTACACTTCAGGATAAGGTTGCAAACAACATGTAAGTATTATAGAAGTGGTTCAAACTTGATCGAAGTCTTCCAAAGTCATATGAATTAATAGACCAAGATTTAAGTCATTTTGGAGGTAAACATTCCTTGTCATATATTCATTTACATTAAAATGAAAGAGTTGACCCAGAATTCTTTCTGCACTCCATGAAGAAAAGGAAGTGAGCATAATTTCTGGTGAACTATTACATTAATCTTTCCAAAAAAATAAAAATAAAAAATAAAAATATTGGCAAGTATGTTTATACTGACACCTTAGATGATTGGCATCCTGCCCTTGTAATTTCCTTTGAGAAAAGAGATCATGTTCAGTTACTTTAATGTGCACGTGTAAGATGCGTACCTCCTCCAAGCGACGCCTCTGCTCTTTCTGCTCCTCTATCCGTTTCTGTCGGTCATGCAGCAGCTGGCGTTTGTGCTCCTCAGGGTCTCTGCGCTGAGCAGCGAGCTGCGCCTGCTGTCTCTTTAAGGCCTCCGAGCGCTCCTTATTCTCCTGCTGCAGCCGCAGGAAATCCCTCCGCAACGTCGACTCACCAGGAACATTCAGAATAGAGCTTCAGAGACATAATCAGAAACCGAGAAGAGTTATATAAAGAGCTGATATAAACAGAGTTTAGAGTAGAGGATGGGCAGTGAAGACAAAGTTCTGTGGTTTTCAAGGAGGACTTGACAGTATGTTTATTTCTTTCTAAAGAGCATCAGTGTCATGTACTCATGTGCAAGTGGGTAAAAGGATTGATTCATGTTGAATAATGGTAAAGCATTAATGGAGCATTATGAGGAACCATCTATGCAGATAAAACAACTTCCTAAACAAATCCATTAAGGGTGAAAGTGTAACTTCTAACCACAATTACAAAAATAACAAATCGCTTCCAAATAGCAGATGTCATGTTTTGACAAACAGGAAAGTCCTGCCTCAAACAAACAAAAGCTTACCTTTTCTTGACTCATTCAGACATGTACAGACAAGTCCAACTCAAGTCTCAAATCTTTTCTCATAAGTTTTTTTTAATCAAAAGATAATTTCATTCAAGTAAAGTCTCTAGTAAGTTATGTACTAGTTCAAGGAAAGTCTCAAGTCAGTTGTCTACTAGTTTAAGTCTCAAGTCAGTTATCATTTATCCAAGTTATCAACTACTTTAAGTCTCTAGCCAGTTATGCACTAGTTTAAGTCTTAAGACAGTTATCAAATAGTTTGTCATCTTAAGTCAGCACTAGTTCAAGTCACATCAGTTATCTATTAGTTTAAGTGAAGTTTCAAGCAAATTTAGCTACCAATTTGAATCAAATTTCAAGTAAAATGACCAATTTAGGTCAAGTCTCAGGTCAGTTATCTAGTAGTTTAAGTCAAATTGCAAGTCAGTTATTCACTATTATAAACAAGTATAATAGTTTAACAGTTTATCTAAAAGGTTAATTTTCTAACAGTCAAGTCTCAGGTCTGTTATTTAGTAGTTTAAGTCAAGTTACAAGTCAGTTAGCTACTAGTATAATCAAGTCTAAAAGTTTATCTAACAGGTTAATTTTTAAACAAGTCAAGTCTCAGGTGAATTATCAAGTAGTTTAAGTCAAGTTGACCCTAATGTTAAACCACTGTAGAGTTTCTGTCTCTGATCTCTGTACATTAAACTGGGATAACATCATAAAATTCACACACATCATACTGCTAAGCTAGCGAGTTAACACTAAATGTCAATAACATTGCAATTAAAATCTCCTGGGGGAGTTTCTGCAGTGTTGTGTAGTGCCATGTAGAGTTGAGTAAACACAGATGCTGCCTTGTTTACCTGGATTCTCTCTCATCTCCTCTGTTCTCATCCTCTTCATCGCTACCGCTGTATTCATACTCGGTCTCCTCTGAGAGGAATCAACACAAAATGAGAAAGAGAGATACAGAGAGAGGGAGAGGAGGGCAGGAAAATAACGAGAAAGGCTTTAGGCATTAACATAATATGGCTAAACACAGTTTATGCAGACTGCAGCACTTTTAGAGTCTAAATCATCTGCACTCCTCCTTAACTGATACTGTATGAGCTCTAACAACACTGCTGGCTGGATGCTTCCATTTTTAGCTGTTTCTCGTTCTTCATATCCAAAAAGAAACAATTCAAGCCCAACTGTGCTATTTGATTACACTACTGACCACAGATCTCACGACTTACTCTAAGCTATGGGAGTTATGTACAAGCACCACTTTTGCGGTCCAAGTCAAAGATGAGCTCTGATTGGATGGGAGTTTTAGTGACCTCACTGCAAAAAGGCAAGTAAACAAATTTTATTAAACATTCAGTTCCACCACAGAGCTCCAGTGTGCGAATGGATGGATACATAATAATCTATAGTCCCAGAGGAGCCCCTGCATCTAACCTGAGCCTTAAAACAAAACTAATTCAAATACTAGATTAATTATTAAACACTTGTTTCACAAAATGTGGAACAGAAAGTTTCTGTCTTGGGATTCTGGGATTAATAAATCTCCGCTGTTCTTGTATTTGTCTATAATCATTTGTGAAGACATGCAACAACACACATACCTTTTTCGCCGCGTTTCTTGCGTGTGCGGTCGATGTGATCTTTGAGCTGGATGCGGACTTGTCTCTCAGTGGGCTGGTCTCTGATGAACGAGTGCTTTAGTAGCTGTTCTGTGGATGGGCGACTCGGATATGACTTCACAAGACAGCCCTCGATGAAGTCAATAAACTTCTTAGACCTGAAAGAGACCGTAAAACATACAAGAAATTAATGTATTAGCAGGAAAATAAATTATAGGATGCTGCTGTATAGGGCAATAGGAAATGCCCTACAAGCCTCAGGTCAGTGCGAAAGCTTTTCAGGCCAGTTGGTGGTAT
>JAFVLL020008108.1:52558-62601 GCA_021397915.2 Tor tambroides | reverse complement strand
AGAGAGAGAGACAGAGAGAGAGAGAGAGAGAGAGAGAGAGAGAGAGAGAGAGAGAGAGAGAGAGTGTGAGTCACTTTAATATATTTGGCTGAAATAATAAGAGCCTTCCTGTTGCTAAAAATCATCTAATGCTTTTGAGAGGGGAAATTAAGGGGGAGAGAACGAGTAACATAGCCAGAGAAAAGATTAGAACGAGAGAGAGAGCAAAAGTGACTAAGACACTGGGCACCATTGTGGTGAGAGAGAGGGTGAATATAGTGATATTGGTGAGTCAGTGCACTGCGGCGCTGTATTCAGTAGGTTAGTGGCTAGACGGTGCTGTGTGCTGGTGGCACCCTGTAGATGGCCTACACAGTATGTAACTTTGGACAACAAACCTAAATTCTAGCATTCCCAACACAAAATCTGAGACCACTGGTGAAAAGGTTTTTTTCATACATTTGTTTATATGACAAATTATATAATTAGAATAACAATTAACTCCTCATGTTTGTGCAAAGCTTGATGATCATGCTCTCCAAACAGAAGGTCCAAAGAAGATTCATTGTGCTTCAATTGAAGATCATTTGGCTATCTGTACAAAGAGTCACATTATCAATGACACAAACATACTAAGTATTATTATTATTATTATTATTATTATTCTTCTTCATTACCGTTTAAAAGTTTGGAGTAAGATTTAAATATTTTCGAAAGAAGTCAACAGTAAATATTGTGAAAAATTATTACAATTGAAAAAGCTTGAATAGATTTTAAAATGTAATTTATTCCTGTGATATCAAAGCTGAATTTTCACAAGCCATTATTCCAGTCTTCAGTGTCACATGATCCTGCAGAAATGTAACTCTAATATGATGATTTGATGCTCAAGAAACATTTCTTATTATCAATGTTGAAATCACTTGTGCTGCTTAATGTTTTTTGGACACATTTTTTAACGATTCTTCTGATAGAAAGTTTAAAAAAAACAGCATGTAATATAGTAAAAGTATTATAAATATAATAATAATAATAATAATAATAATAATAATAATAATACAATAACATATATACAAATAAATAAAAGTATTACTACACACCCCAAAAAATCCTACACACCCCAAATTTTTTAGTGGTAATGTATTATTAAATGAAAATATGGTCCCACTTTATATTAAGTGGCCTTAACTACTATGTTCTTAAATTTAAATTAATCATTTGATACAATCCACTTATAGAGTACATACATGTTTTTACGTTGTACTTATTTAAAAAAATACCTGCATGTAATTACATCTGTAATTAATTTCTGTAATTACATTTATAGTAACACTGTTGACCCATCCCTTACACCTTAACCCACCCTTAAACCTACATTGTAAATAAGTACATTGTACTTATTTTTGATGTAAGTACATAGTAGTTTAAGGCCACTTAATACAAAGTGGTACCGAAAATATTTATTTTAGCCCAAAATATTTCTTTGCTTTATTTTTCTCATATTTTCAATGTGGTCTCAGATTTTTGTACCCTGCTATATATAGTTAATTTAGTGCTGTATACTGTAGCCCCCAGCAAACATGTCTTGATCCCACATGGGCTTGATTTAATTAGCTTAGCTGTAAGGGGCTTGACTTTGAGAATCTCTCTTAGAGTATAAAGGCAGACATGAATATAATGGCTCATGATGCTTAGTACATAACAAATACACACACTCCTTTGTGTTGTGACCTATTCATCACCCCGTGTCTCATTCAGCTAATGCAGTGTTAATCAGCCATTGTGTCCTTTCACAGACATTCAGTGAAAATGACCGCTGGAACTAATTCAATTAAAAGTTTGACTTTGCACAGTAGTTCTCACTCATTTAACTTGCTCATCTCTCTCAAATATACCTGTATGTCATAAAATTCCACAAAACCTTCCCAGGGTTCATTCTAATGAACAGAGAGCAGCTCTAGATAAGAGAAAAATGTTCAGCAGTTCAAACACACACTGCTGTAAAACTGGCTCTGAAGTAAGTGTTCTATTTAAAATGACATGGAATATTCTAGAAGAGGAGATAAAATCTAAAATTCTTCAATGATTAGATCACCAAACAACGAAAACTGTGCCATTATTTACTCATCCTCATTCTGAAACTGTACCACCTTTCAAGAACATACTGGCCACTTTTTTTAAACATTATGAAAGCAAAAAGACTAGGACTGTTACACTTCTGGAAGGTTGCAAACAAGTATTATAAAAGTGGTTCAAACTTGTTCAAAGTCTTCCAAAGTCATATGAGTGATGAATAGATTAAGATTTAAGTGATTTTGGAGATCGACAGTCCTTGTCATTTATTCATTAAGTGTGTTTATACTGACACCTTACATGATTGGCCTCTCTTCCCTTGTCATTTCCTGTTAGAAAAGAGATCATCTTCAGTTACTTTAACGTGCACGTGTAAGACGCATACCTCCTCCAAGCGACGCCTCTGTTCTTTCTGCTCCTCTATCCGCTTCTGTCGGTCATGCAGCAGCTGGCGTTTGTGCTCCTCAGGGTCTCTGCGCTGAGCAGCGAGCTGCGCCTGCTGTCTCTTTAAGGCCTCTGAGCGCTCTTTATTCTCCTGCTGCAGCCGCAGGAAATCCCTCCGCAACGTCGACTCACCAGGAACATTCAAAATAGAGCTTCAGACAGACATAAACAGAATTCAAGAAGTATTAGCAGATATAAACAGTTCAGAGCAGAGGTTGAGCAGTGAAGACAAAATTTTGTGGTTTTCAAGGACTGTGCAGTATGCTCATTTCTTTCTCAGGTACATCAGTGTCAAGTACTCATGTGCAAATGAGTTAAAGGATTGAATAATATATTTTATCTGCATAGATGGTTCCTCCATTAAACCAGTTCCCTACACAAATTCATTAAGGGTGAAAGAGTAACTTCTACCCACAATTACAAAAATAACATCACTTCCAAATAGCAGATGTCATGTTTTGACAAACAGGAAAATCCCGCCTCAAACAAATAAAAGCTCACCTATTCTTGACTCATTCAGACATGTACAGACAAGTCCAACTCGAGTCTCAACTCTTTTCTCATACGTTTTTTTTAATCAAAAGATTATTTCATTTAAGTAAAGTCTCTATTAAGTTTTGTACTAGTTCAATTAAAATCTCAAATCAGTCATCTACCAGTTTGTCAAATCTCATGTCAGTTATATACTACTTTAAGTGAAGTCTCAAATTAGTTATCTACTAGTTTGTCTCAAGTCAGTTATCATTCATCCAAGTTATCAACTACTTTAAGTCTCTGGTAAGTTATCTACTAGTTTAAGTCTCAAGACAGTTATCAATGAGTTTAAGTTATCTTAAGTCAGTTATCTATTAGTTTAAGTGACGTTTCAAGCTAATTTATTTGCCAATTTGAATCAAATCTCAAGTGAAATGATCAATTTAGGTAACGTCTCAGGTCAATTATCTATCTAGTAGTTCAAGTCGAGTTGCAAGTCAGTTATCTACTTAGTATAATCAAGTATAACAGTTTAAAAGATTATCTAACAGGTTAAATTTCTAACAAGTTTTCTAACAAGTCAAGTTTCAGGTGAATTATCAAGTAGTTTAAGTCAAGTTGACCCTAAAGAGTTTCCGTCTCTAAACTGGGATAGGAGAACATCATAAAATTTACAGACATCAAGTTAGTGAATGAACACTAAAATGTCAATAACATTGCAATTAAAATCTTCTGGGGGAGTTTCTGCAGCATTGTGTAGTGTTATGTAGGGTTGTGTAAACACAGATGCGGCCGTGTTTACCTGGATTCTCTCTCATCTCCTCTGTTCTCGTCTTCTTCATCACTACCGCTGTACTCATACTCTGTCTCCTCTGAGAGGAATCAAGACAAAATGAGAAAGAGAGAGACAGAGAGAGGGAGAGGAAAATAACAAGAAAGGCTTTAGGCATTAATATAATATGGCTAAACAGAGTTTATGCAGACTGCAGCACTTTTAGTCTCTAAATCATCTGCACTCTTCCTTAACTGATACTGTATGCGCTCTAATAACACTGCTGAAGGCTGTTGGCTGGATGCTTCCATTTTTAGTTGTTCCTTGTTCTTCATATCCAAAAAGAAACATAATTCAAGCCCAACTGTGCTATTTGATTACACTACTGACCACAGATCTCACGACTTACTCTAAGCTACGTGAGGTATGTACAAGCACCACTTTTGCGGTCCAAGTCAAAGATTAGCTCTGATTGGATGGGAGTTTTAGTGACCTCACTGCACAAAGGCAAGTAAAGCAATTTTATTAAACATTCTGTCCTACATACTAATCTATAGTCCCAGAGGAGCCCCTGCACCTATCCTGACTCTTAAAACAAAACTAATTCAAAAACTGGATTAATTATTATACACTTGTGTCAGAAAATGTGGAACAGAAAGATTCTGACTTGGGTTTCTGGGATTGATAAAGCTCTACTGTTCTTGTCTATAATCATTTGTTAAGACATGCAACAACACACATACAAATACCTTTTTCGCCACGTTTCTTGCGTGTGCGGTCGATGTGATCTTTGAGCTGGATGCGGACTTGTCTCTCAGTGGGCTGGTCTCTGATGAACGAGTGCTTCAGCAGCTGTTCTGTGGATGGACGACTCGGATATGACTTCACAAGGCAGCCCTCGATGAAGTCAATGAACTTCTTAGACCTGAAAGAGACAGTAAAACATGACAGAAACTAATATATTAACAGGAAAATAAATTCAAGAGAAAGCCTGATTATGGAATGCTGTTGTAAAGGGCAATAAAGAATGCCCTGCAGGCCTCAGGCCAGTGCAAATTGCAAAAGCTTTTCAGGCCAGTTGGTGGTACAGCTACTTGATCTATCGGGTAAGTGCTGCATTGACACTACATCACTCGTAGACAAAGTAAATTTCTTTTTATGCCATGAAAACACAGGGTTTTCTGTTATATATAAAATACTTGTTGCTGTAAATTCTACTGATTTCTAGGTCACTAATCACAAAGGTAAAGTCAGCTGGCTAACACAGATGAAATGCTGTTAAAAATGGGCTAATAAGTTGTGACAGTCTTGGAAGCTGCAGTTAGTTAAATAATTTAATGAAAAAATGAATACACCATTTGTGTTTGGGGATTTTTTGATGCTTTTGAAAGAAGTCTCTTATGCTCCTAAACAGTAATAATGTGAAATATTATTACAATTTAAAATATTGATTTGAATATACGTAATATTTCATCAGCCACTACTCCAGGCTTCAGTGTCACATATGATGGTTTTGTGATTGAGACCTCTTTTTATTATCAATGTTACAAACAGTTGTTGGTTAACATTTTTGAAAACTGTTCAAAATAAATAGAAATGTTGTGTAACATTATAATTGTTACTGTCACTTTCAATTTAAAGCACTCCTTGCTGAATTAAAAGTATATTTGTTTTTTTTTTTAAATATAAAAATCTACTTTTAAGCAGTGTTTATTAGATTTCTTCCTGACACAGTAAGAAACACTTTAAACCAGAAAAAAGTCCTCCTTGATGAGTATATAACTTTCAATATTTTCAAATTTTAAAGAAAAAAATCTAACTCAAACAAAAACAAAAGCAAACAGAAAACACAGAAAAAAAGTATAAGAAAACGGCTGTTTTAAACAGTCAGGAAGCAGAATGTTACACATCATTGCTAACAAGACACAATGCAGTAAAGTAAAACATGGCTGCCTTTAAATCCCAGCCCAACATATGCTTCATCCTTTCTTCTTATAGCCAGCTGTTCAAGGGCAGGGCTCTGACCAGAAGGACTAAAATAACTCCAATCCGAAAACTAAATCACAGCATGCCAATATATGACAACGACAACCAACCAACCAACAGAAAAAAACAGATGAAATGAAGGAAGAAAGAGAAAGCATTTTTCGTCATACAAAAGCACTCTATATGTGTGGAGATGTAGGTGGGTGTAAGAGCAAACTCCTGTCTGAAAAACATTATTAAACAAGGAAACCACATATGAGAAGAGAAGCTGTATGGATCGCAGCGAGCATAAGTATGCAGTGCGTGTGTATATATAGACAAGGGTAAAAAGGGAGGGAAGGAAGAAGGAAAACATAGCTTGATCTTAAAATAACAGCTGAAACAGTGTGTCCTCACCATTTCTTGGACTTCAGTTTAGGAGGAGGGTTCCGTGGGATAAGGAACAAAGCTCGCATGGGATGCATGTCACACAACGCTGAAGGAAAGAGCAGAGCAATCAAACACGCTGATAAAAGCCTCTTTCACCCATGTGTCCAATTATCAGACTAACTGACTCAAGAGGTGACAACAATTCATGAACGCAAGTAGAGCAGTGACTGGGTCGCTGCTACACGCTGTCCGTGTGACTCTGTGTGTGTGTGTGTGTGTGTGTGTGTGTGTGTGTGTGAGAGAGAGAGAGAGAGAGAAAACATGACTAAGTGTTGTGCTGCATAAGTTATGACAATCGAGCACAGATCGACCACCACCTCTGATCTTCTTTTTCAGGAGTGCGAAATCTCACACAAGAAATTTGGTTTAAATTGATGATTTACATCTCAGTAATCTAGGTACTGATTTTTTTTTTTTACTTTTTAATATATATTTTATACTATTATGCCTTTTGTTTAACTGGCATAAAAGGAATGGGGAAGAGGGAGGTTTAGTATTATTGTTTATTTGTTTGCTTGCTTTGTAAAACGTGAAATGCTTAAAGTAATTTATTTAATTTTTCTTATATACCACTGGAATCACTTTCAGAATTTTTTTTTCCAGCCAGTGTGTGAGAAAAACAATAACAGCCAATCAGAACCCATTCGACTTTAAAGAGCTTGAGAATCTAAAATGGCAGATGACAACTGTGCACTTATAATAAACAGAACATTTACCTCATAAGCCATGTACGTGCTTTGCGAGGAGTTGGATAATAAAAAAATAAGTTGACAACCTGAAAAGTTATCATCCATTACTTTCAAGATTAATATAGTTTTAATTAGAAGTTACTCATGTAGATATAGATCTTGGTGTAAATGGGCCTTCGTTTCTGGTTGTCTAATTGGATTGGAAGAGTAGTGTTCAAATAGCTTTCACTGCTTACAGTATCACTCCATTTGCATTTCAGACCAAAGTATGTGAACAGTATGGTAAAAGCAGTTGATTTTGATTATTTTGACCCTTTTTTGATTATTCATTTAAAAGCAGGAGCTGTAATGGTGACTTCAATGTTTGTGTAATGCAGCCGGTACAAGGGATGGATATAAAGTATATACATAAGGTATATGTTCTTGTTCATAATAAGGCCTGGATCCACACTGTAATGTGAGGTTGCATCAGTAAACACAAAAACACTTACTTGTGTTATTACACAATACTTACGAGGTGCTCCTTCAGCCATCTCTATAGCGGTGATTCCCAGAGACCAGATATCACTCTGTTGTAAAACAACAAAAAGATATATGCTATTGTACAACTGATGTGCTATAAAAATAAGTAAATAAACACACAAACACACGCAATCAATAGACGAACTGCAATTTTGTATCGAATAAAAATAAAGATCCAGCTTAAAAAAAAATAAATAAAAAAAAGAATAACAGTAACATTAATCATTTATTGTTTATTTTGCATTAACATTAATGCATATCATGAGCTTAAAAGTGGAAAACAAAAGAATGTTTCCACTGAATAGTAATATAGAAGAACCATTTCCTCTTCTGCACTCATTGAAACCAAATGACGGCACGCATTCAAACCAAGCAGAGAGAAAAAAAAAAAAGTGTTGTATTGAGTATCACTTCACTAAATAATGACCAAGCTAAATATCACATATAAAAGGTTTTTATGGTGAAAAGCTGGTGATATTGAAGCTGGTATTTATGAAAACAAATCCAATGGTAGTGGCTTTATAATGTTAAATTGATATATTTGATACATTTTAAATTGATCTCATTTTATTGTCAATAATCACAAAAATCCTGTGCATGTAATAGAGGTATGAGTATTGGTCTCAGAACCTGATAGCAGGGCTTTGTGTGATCTCAACATACAGTAGCAGCAGCCACCATGAGAGGATGCAGCTAATTCTAGACCTGATAAACATATTGTAATTTAATATATATTATATTAAAATTTACCATGCTTATTGACCCACACACAGGTATACACAACCGTTCAAAAGTTTGGACTTCTTTCAAAAAAATCTGACCAACCCCAAACTGTTGAGCAGTGGTGTACATCAACAGTTAGAAGCTCATTTTACCCTATAATCATAGGTGGAGTCCGGATTCTCATCACAGGCAATGACTTCTGGGGCCATCCAGTATGGAGTGCCAATGAAAGTGTTTCTTCTGCCGACTGTACGATCCAGCTGTGCGCTCACCCCAAAGTCCACTACAGAGAGAGTGAGAAAAGAGGAAGCAATCAGAGTCTGTAATATTACAGGACACTTTGTGGTTATAAACAATCTTATGAAACCTGTTGCGCAGCCCAAATGTTTATATTCATCTATGCTAATTCCCTCCCTCTCATACATGCAGACACACTCTTCCACTTCCGCCACACTCTCCCTCAGGTTGTGGCGTGTGAAGATATTTTTGTCATGGTGTCAGGCCTATATTAATGAGCTTCGGTGCTTTGCTCTAGTTATAGAAGATGATGATCTCTAATCAGACAGGATATAGGCTAGACAACACACACACACACTCTCAAACACACAAAACAGAGCTATGCAAATCAAATATCACCGCATCAGACAGCCCTGAATCAAAAACAAAGTTTATGAGAGACTCTGTTTTGCTTAGTGTGACAAGCAAATATCTCACTCACCGAGTTTAACCTCTGCGTTCTCTGTAAGCAGTACATTCTGTCCCTTGATGTCTCTGTGGATGACTTTATGAGCATGGAGGTGAGACAGACCCTGAGGAGCAGAGAGACAGTGTTTACTGGCTGTGCATGTAAATTACATGAAACTAAAAGATTAACTCAAGTAAGGCTGCAGTTAAGTGTCATCTGTCAGATACGTAATGTATATTGTTAAAGCTGGCATGAAACAGAAATTGTGATCTGTCTTTAGGGCTGAACGATTAATCGAAACCAAACTGTAATCGCGATTTGGCTTGATGCGATTATTGAATCGCAAAGGCTGCGATTTTTGATTAAATGAATATATGTAGAGCGTCAGTATTAAACACTGCTCATATATGGACTGCGAGTTTGAGTCACTTATAATGTGCATCTGAAAAAGCAACACACACCAAACATCCTCCCCAACTTAAAAAGAAGCGTTTGTCCAACAAAAGAGAACATTTAATAGCATGATTTACTCCACAACACCAATCAAGTTCATTTTCTGATCTGATGTGGCTTCTTATCACAGAATGAGGCAGTAAATATATTCTTTACTGTAATAAAGGCTATGTCAACTAGCATTGGATTATACATTTACAATTTATTATGATGAAAACACACAAGATGACTTGAACACAGATAAACCATACTGTCACGTTGTGCGTTTACTGTCCTAATGTGTAATCAGTTCGAGCGTTTCTATACTTTTTATTCAGTTACAGCGATAGCGAGAAGCTGCTCACTGCAGAGCAAATGGGTGTAGCTTGTGCGTAGCTCCACCCCATTAGATGTCTAGAGAGGAGTAGCTGGAAGTCATTTGACTCTGCAGTGAGCACCACTTGGCCATAACTGGATGCCACTGTCCATATTAGGGATTTCCTTAAATGTCATGAGCTCTATTACTTCTGTGATGCATATTTGAAGTTTCCTAAGGGCGCCCTCTGGCTTACAGTATGAATGAAACAGATATTTAATTTGTTTAACACTCAGTAATGCACACTCAATCCTATTTTAGGAAAATATATACTTCTCTTTAAAGGAATTAGATGTAAACATCTGTTAATCCATTTTTCTGTAAGTGTACAGGAATTAAGATTAAGATTATGAGGGAATATGAATAAGAAAAAATAAAAATGAGCACACATAAATCATTTATAACAAGCACAGCAATATTCAAAAAAAAAAAAAAGAAAAAAAAAAAAAAAAAGAATTG
>JAFVLL020008108.1:7888-52458 GCA_021397915.2 Tor tambroides | reverse complement strand
TTAATATATATATATATATATACAGAATCAGAATGAGCATTATTGGCCAGGTATGTTTACACATACGAGGAATTTGTTATAGTGACAGAGCTCCACAGTGCAACAGAAACACAGCAACAGGACAGGACACAGGTAATAAAAGAATATTTTCATAATATTACAAAAGGAGTAATATTATTAATCCTTTTGTTTCACTGGCACCTTGTTTGTTTGGTTTGTAAAATGTGAAAAAAAAATTTTTTTTAAAGGTTATACCATACAACAGTTAAGGCCAAGAATGAAAATTATATTGATAACTATAAAGTTTTAATAATCATTCTAATTCTATGAAAATAGGGAAGCGCACATCTATACAACAACTATAATGACTATGACACAGAGTAACAATATCATTGGAATCACTTTGAGAATTATTTTTTCTAGCCAATGAGTGAGAAAAACATTGAAAGTCAATAATAACCCACCCGACTTTAAAGAGCTTGAGCATTTAAAATGACAGACGACAACTGTGTGCTTATAATAAACAGAACTTGTACTTCATAAGCCATGTATGTGCTTTGCAAGGAGGAGTTGGATAATAAAAAATAAGAGGAAAAACCTGAAAAGTTACTGACATAATTCTTGGTGTAAATGAGCCTTCATTTCTGGCTGTCTAATCGGATTGGCTGAACAGAGTTCAAATAGCTTTCACTGCTTACAGTATCACTCCGTTTGCATTTCAGACCAAAGTATGTGAACAGTATGGTAAAAGCAGAAATGGTGGTAGGGCAAACTCATATATTCAACCCTTTTTTGATTATTCATTTAAAAGCAGGAGCTGTAATGGTGACTGTGAGTGTAATGCAGCTGGTATAAGGGACTGATTTAAAGTATATACATAAGGTTCTTATATGTTCTTGTTCATAATAAGGCCTGGATCTACACAGCAATGTGAGGTTGCATCAGTAAACACACAGACACTGTACTTACGAGGTGCTCCTTCAGCCATTTCTATAGCGGTGATTCCCAGAGACCAGATATCACTCTGTTATAAAACAACAACAACAACAAAGATATTCATATGCTATTGTACAACTGACGTGATATAAAAATAAGTAAATAAACACACAAACACACACAATCAATAGAAGAATTGCAATTTTGTATCAAATAAAAACAGAGATCCAGTTTTAAAAAATTAATAACATTAACAATTGTACTGTTTATTTTGTATTATCATTAATGCATATCATGAGCTCAAAAGTGGAAAAAGAATGTTTCCACGGAATAATAATATAGAAGAACCATTTCCTCTTCTGTACTCATTGAAACCAAGTGATGGTATTCATTCAAACAAAGCAGAGAAAAAAAGTGCTGTATTGAGTATCACATCACTAAATAATGACCATGCTAAATGTCACACGTATAATAGGCTGACAGGTTTTTATGCCGATTAATATTAGGCTTGCTTTAAATCTCAAAAAAAGCTGGTGACTGAACAGTATTCTATTATTTGTATTTATCAAAAGAAATCCAAAAATTGGGCATATTAAAATTTTGGTCATGGCTTTATACAGTAGTGTTAAATTGATATAATTAAACCTTCCCATTTTATTGTCAATAATAACAAAAACCCTGTCCATGTAACAGAGGCGTCAGTATTGGTATCAGAACCTAATAACAGGGCTTTATGTGATCATAGCAGCCACCATGAGAGAATGCAGCTATTTCTAGATCACTGATCTGATAAACATATTGTAATTTAATATGCATTATATTAAAATTGACGATGCTTAGTGACCCACACACAGGTGTACACAATCGTTCAAAAGTTTGGACTTCTTTCAAAAAATCTGAGCAACTCCAAACTTTTGAACAGTGGTGTACATCAACAGTTAGAAGCTCATTTTACCCTGTAATCATAGGTAGAGTCAGGATTCTCATCACAGGCAATGACTTCTGGGGCCATCCAGTATGGAGTGCCAATGAAAGTGTTTCTTCTGCCGACTGTACGGTCCAACTGTGCGCTCACCCCAAAGTCCACTACAGAGAAAATGAGAAAAGAGGGAGCAATCAGAGTCTGTATATTACAGGACATTTTGTGCTTACAAACAGTCTTATGAAACCTGTTGCACAGCCCAAAAGTTTATATTCCTCTATGCTAATTCCTTCCCTCTCATACACACAGACACATTCTTCCACTTCCGCCACACTCTCCCTCAGGTTGTGGTGTGTGAAGATATTTTTGTCACGGTGTCAGGCCTATATTAATGAGCTTCGGTGCTTTGCTCTAGTTGTTAAAATATGTTCTCTAATCAGACAGGATATAGGCTAAACAACACACACGCTCAAACACACAAAAAAGAGCTATGCAAATCAAATATCACCGCATCAGACAGCCCTGAACCAAAAACAAAGTTTATGCGAGAGTCTGTTTTTCTTAGTGTGACAACCAAATATCTCACTCACCGAGTTTAACCTCTGCGTTCTCTGTAAGCAGAACATTCTGTCCCTTGATGTCTCTGTGGATGACTTTATGACCATGGAGGTGAGACAGACCCTGAGGAGCAGAGAGACGGTGTTTACTGGCTGTGCAACATTACATGTAATTACATGAAACTAAAAGATTAACTCAAGTAAGGCTGCAGTTAAGTGTCATGTGTCAGACATGTAATTTATATTGTTAAAGCTGGCAAGAAATGGAAATTATAATCGTCTCCTAGGGCTGAACGATTCATCGAAATCACAATGCAGTCGCGATTTGGCTTGATGCGATTATTGAATCGCAAAGGTTGTGATTTTTAATTAATATATGCTCAGCGTCAGTATTAAACGCTGCTCATCTCTGCAAGCGTTGTGAGTTTAAGACGCTTGTAACGTGTATCTGAAAAAGTTAATGAAAAAACTTAATGAGAAGCATTTATGAACCTGTTGTCCAACAAAGAGAACATTTAATAACATGATTTTACTCCACAACACCAATCAAGTTCATTTTCTGATCTTACGTGGCTTCTTATCACAGAATGAGGCAGAAAATACATTCTATACAATAATAAAGACTGTCAATTAGCATTGGATTATATATTTACTTTATTATTATGAAAATACCCAAGATGGCTTGAAGAACACAGATAAACCATATTGTCTTCATGTTTAATCAGTTCAAACGTTTCTATCTTCCTTTTATTCAGTCACAGTGATAGTGACAAGCTGCTGACTTCAGAGCAAATGGGTGGAGCTTATGTGTAGCTCCCCTCGCTAGACATCCAGCAAATGTAATTTGTGCCTAATGAGTGGAACGAGAATATCCAACCACACCCTAACCCTACCCCCAATTCTATCCCTCCATCCCATCAGACGTATAGAGAGGAGCTGGTAGTGATTTGACTCCGCAGCGAGTACCACTTGGCAATAGCTGGATGCCATTGTCCACATTAGCGATTTCCTGGAACTTCATGAGTTCTATTACTTCTGTGATGCATATTTGAAGTTTACGCGTGAGGGCGCCCTCTGGCTTACAGTAAAAATGAAACAGACATTTCATGTGTTTAGCACTCAATAATGTGCACTCAATCCTATTATGGGCATAAATTGGAAAAATAATACTTCTCTTTAAAGAAATTTGAGATAAACATTCCATGTTTTTCTCCAGTGTATAGAAGTGTATTTTTTCCCTCCACAGTGGATGCATACAAGGCTCATATTTCATATTAAAGACATGGATGCTGTTTTTGATTTTACATTCCTCCTGATAAAAAAAAACTATTGAAAAGAAAGAAATTACTGTCAAAGATTTTTTTTAAAGTATCATATGATGTACAGTTATAAGCTGCCTGCATGTTAACAAGTAATCAAGAAACAAGTTTTTTTTTTTTAAACAGTTTTCCATAAAATAAAATTAGTATTGTTATTGTCTTATTAATTTTGGTCTAATTATTATACTGTTTGTTCATTTTGTATTTTTTATTATTATTTTTAATCACATTTTAAAATCGCAATTTAAACCAGAAAAATTGCAAATAGACTTTTTTCCCCAAATCGTGCAATCCTATCATCTTCTCTTTTATGTGGTGACATAGAGGAAGGACTATTGTCCCCCACTTGCGCCAGAGCATGTCAGCAGAGAAGAGATGCCATTGTAAGGGGACGTTATTGTTTTTAATTTAAGATTGTGAGGGAATATGAATTTAAAAAAAAAAAAAAAAAAAGGGTGTGCACACATAAATAATTTATAATAAGCACTGCAATATTCCAAAAAAAAAAATTCATGGTAACTTCATGAGTCTCACTCTCAGTATTTCTCTGCAGATGTAAGCAATCCAGTCTTCTTTCAGGGAGTTGCCTTTTGTGTTCTTCACCAAGTCTGTTACTGAGCCGGCACCGCAAAACTCCATCACCAACTAAACAAAAACAAAATTTACATATATGAAACTGTAACTTGATGCAGGCTATTTTTTTCTAAATCAACAGGGTCCATGACCTCAAAATATTCATTTTTCATGTTAAACCATTTCCGTTAATGACAGAGTCTAGCTATAATTGATCACTGTGTCTTGATGCAGGACTTTCTAGCAGGTCAGAAATCACAGGTTATGGTTCTGATCAGGTTTGAGGAAGCACAGACCCAGAGTTGGTCATCATGTCCGGGCGGACTCTTCTTCACGAAGGCTCCATAGTAGGTGGCGATGTTCCTATGGTGACTGTACTTCTTCAGCATGTTAATCTCAGCTTTAATTTCCTCCTCCTCTTCCTCAGTCACATCCATGACCTTTATGGCTGCCAGCTGACCCGTCTTAACATGGCGACCCTGAAACAGAAAGAACTTCAATACCAAGTAGCATAGAAAATAAATCATTTACACTTAATTTGTTAATAGACCATAATCAGCGTACTATATGGCATACTTCATTTAGGAAAATATGAGGCGGTGAGGCATAGAAGTATGAAGAAAATCTATAAATATACGCAAGATGGAGGTCAGTATGATTTTTTTTTTAATTAATACTTCTATTTAACAAGGAGGCATTAAATTGATCAAAAGTGACAGTAAAGATTTGTTATAAAATACTGCTATTTCAAATAAATACAGTTTCTACTCATAAAATTATCCAGAAATAAATTCAGTAAGTTTTCCATAAAAACGTTAAGCAGCAACTGTTTTCAATAATAAGTAATATTTCTTGAGCACCAAATCAGCATGTTATGATTTCTGAAGTTTTGTGAGATCATTTTAACATATATTAGAATATATAACAGAAATTGAAAAATAATATTGTAATTTCAAAAGATTACTGTATTTTTGATCAGATAAACAGATTTGGTGAGTAAAATTCTTCTTCCAAAAACATGAAGATATCTTACAGACCCCAAGCTTTTGAACACTATTTCCAAAAATTTCATCAGATGAAAAAGATTTCTATTGAAGTTTTCTTTGACTGAACAAATGATCAAATAAAGGTACATTATGTGTATATAACAGTATATTATTTAACCATCCAAAACTACTGTAGTAAAAACATAGTACTTTAAGACATGCCACATTGTATACAGTGGTCTATAAACTACATATTTAAAACAACATAGACTACCTCACTTCTACCCATAAACTACACATACACCACATTCTTTATAACCTACAGTACATACTCATTATACACCAGTACATAAACTACAGCCTCACTACAACCCATAAACAACACATTTTCCAAACAATAAAGCCTGAAGTATAAATTACACCCTACACACTTTTTAAAGAAGGCTCATGTCATACATTGCAATAATTATAGAGGTCTGTAGGGTTAAAATCACTACATGAGCCTGTAAGAATAAAGACTTATTACACACTACGTCACATGATTTCTTAAAAGCATGTATTTTTCTATGTTAACATATGTTTCTATGTTAACATACCTTTCCCAACTTATGCAGACTATATGTAAGTCATTTGTAGAATGATTTATCACTGGTTCAACCAATGAAGTGAGTTTGGGGCAGGACTATCTGTTTAACTGACCAATAGGAAATGAGGAGAGCTTTGAAGAAATTGTTTGAAAACCCCCATTATGTTTCCAATTCTGTTTGGTTACACGAGTGTTGAGGAAATTACAAAATTGAGCTTTAAAGTGTGTACTTCATCTGCATTCATTCTGTTCTTCATTCACGTTTTTCTCTGTCAGCTTCTTCATCTCAACGGCAAGTATTGACAGGTCTGAGCACAGCTGCAGTGATCTGAATTACTCCATGTGTTACTGCACCACGCTGAGAGTGCAATGACATTCTCACACATGCCCTCACGTACACATGCACACAACTGCTTTAAACCACTTCTGTCCTCTGTTACTCATGTACCAGCAGCATCATCTCTAATCCATCTCCCACTGAACCCTTCATCGCTCTCGCTCTCAAACACATACGGCACATAACTCGATTCTTCTAAGAGCATAAATGGGAGTTTTAGTTATCATTCGAGGAGCCATCTATTATTGCTGAGTAACAATAGGATAGCATTTACTGCTAACAAAACACAGCTGTCCTCTCTTCCCGTCCTGCACCTCTGTCTCACCTTGTACACTTGTCCGTAGGTGCCGTTGCCCACAACCTCCACCAGCTCAAAGATTCCTGCTGGGTCCTGGAAGAGAGAAACAATTTTTAGAATGGTAAAATCATTAAATCATGCAAATCCCCCAAAATGAAGATGATTTGGATTTACTCCGCAATAGTTCTGTTTAATGCCAAAAAAAAAACCTCAGAAGCTTAGACCAGAACATGAATGCAGATGCCACCACTCGAACAACTTACTGTCAAAAAGCAGTCCGGCTGAATATATCTGATGTGTACTTATTGCATTGGTCTGGCAATAACAAGGGGAAGGCAGAGTTACCTTCAAAAGTCTGTGTCATTAAAATGTTATAAAAATAAATGAATAAACGGTTACATCTGTTGTTTGTCTAGTATGGTTGTTAAATATACAGTTAAGGCCAATTATTAGATTTTATTTATGCCAAAACAAAAAGTTTGTAAACATATCTTTTTGAAATCAAGTTTAAAATTATTTTTGAATTGAATTTATTTTTCCAAATATTTATTCTTTACATATATTAAAAGAACTGTTCCATTAGGTAACTGGAATATTTAAGAGGAATTAGAATCATTCAATCAAGTCACGTTGAAGTAGAGACAGATCATTTCTTTTCTTATTGTGACACAAATCCAAGTGAAAAGGATTACTGAAAAAGAAAAGAAAATGTAGAACGGTGACTTGGATCTATTCATCAGTTGGAGACAGATTTGACCATGAGCTTGCAGTCAATTGAAAGAAAAGGGTCGGATAAGAGCGATTAAATGAATAAAAATTTCAAGGTCAAAGATAACATAAAACCTAGACTTTTTTTTAGCTAAAAAAAAAAAATACAAAATACATTATGCTAATAGTAGTTATATTTCCCCTTGTGGCAATGCTTGAGCATTAATAAATCGTGGTTGGACATTTCAGAGTACTGCAACATAGAAATAAAGCTAGCATAGATGAAAACGAGTTTGTGTATTTGCACTGGGTTTTATCAGTCAGAACTTCACTCTGTACTTTGCCAGTGAAAATGCAGAAACTACATGATTTCAAGTGCACAATGATCAGGAAAGGAAATTTTTCATGTCTTCAAGCTTATTTTGGAGATTTATTTTCTCTCTTACACAAATGGCTCCCTGCCGGCTCAGGATGGCAATGACAGAACCATTACCTGCTCAGCCATTGAGAACAAGACAATGCGTCATGTTTTTACAAACCCCAAGGTTTAAAAAGGGAATTTATGCGGTATTGTTGTGTATTAAGAACCATTATGAAACTCTCTAGCAGCTTTATGTACCTCTTATGTGCGGCTTCAGCTGGGGAGCGCAGCCAAAAACTAGAATGAGTAGAGGGTTAAAAACAGCCAGCGCAGCACATATACACACACACACACACACACACACACACACACACACAGTGTGATTCAATATGGCCTCGGTACAGCTCTGTGGGTGGACAAGGCTAACGTTCTTCCTAGCTCTCACACACATATACACACCACGATCATCTCACTCTCATCTGCCTCCAATGACTGCAATCTTTTTCTCTCTCACTCTCTTCATCTCTCTTTTTATGTCTTCCTCTCTTTCTCACTCAAAGAGATCTGGAGTGGCGAGCTGTAAGCGAGCAACACGCTCTTATGTGAAACATCAGTAAGAGGCCGAATGGAAATGAGAATAAACACAAACAAGATTAAAAAAACAAGACAGTTTATAACACAAAGTAACATGTCATATCCAACATATATATTTTAGTGCCCTTATAACATTCAAACGGAGTTTACAAAGATCATCAAAGGGAATTAGTCTATACTCTAGAGAGCATCTGTCTCAGAGAGAGAGAGAGGGAGAGATGACACATAAGCAGTGAAATGAATAAATGAGCTAATGAATAAGATGATAAACAGATAATAAGGCTTTCCCTGGAGAATAAAGGAGGACAAATTGAGAAAGGAATGATAGAGGGAAGGAAGGTTGGTGAAAAGGTTGCCTCTGGCTTTTCAAAGATTGTGAAATGACAGAATTATACAACAAAACACAAGATAAATCTTTAATATGAGTTAGGGTATGTCCGTAAAAATGTGATGAGTGACAGGACAGAACATAAACTGCAGCATGGCGATGGAAAATATATTCCAATATATGCCAGTGTTCACTGAAAAACCCATCTGAAACATACAGAAACGTCAAATCAAACTAGTCTACAAAACCCATCTGAATACAAACTGTAACTGCAAAATAATAAAGTGACTGGCATGTTTGGCAAGCTGACTTCATATGTGACCCTGGACCACAAAACCAGTCTTAAGTCGCTGGGGTATATTTGTAGCAATAGCCAAAAATACATTGTATGGGTCAACATTATTGATTTTTCTTTTATGCCAAAAATCATTAGGACATTAAGTAAAGATCATGTTCCACGAAGATATTTTGTATATTTACTACTGTAAATATATCAAAACTTAATTTTTGATTAGTAATATGCATTGCTAAGAACTTCATTAGGACAACTTTAAAGGTGATTTTCTCAATATTTTGAATTTTTTGCACCCTCAGATTCCAGATTTTCAAATAGTTGCATCTCGGCCAAATATTGTCCTATCCTAACAAACCATACATCAATGGAAAGCTTATTTATTCAGCTTTCAGGTGATGTATACATCTCAATTTTGAAAAATTGACACTTATGACTGGTTTTGTGGTCCAGGGTCACATATGAATCTTATTCACTTATATATGTTCATATGACATGTTCATTCTCTTCAATGTGTTTTAAGGATTACTACTTTCAAAGCACAAGAATAGATTAATATACAATATATGCTTACATACATTATTACCATACGTTGCACATGACAAAATTACAATGTATGTCATATGATAAAAGCATCCAACATCATTTTTTGATTATGCAGCTGTATTAGTTCCTGCATGGATGTGCAACTAAGTTAACACTAGACTACTTACTACGTGCTACATAAAATACCCTCATAAACCAACTTAAGTTTGGAAATGAAAACAGCTGAGGAAATATTCTGAACAGCATGCAGCTACTTGACCAGGGATGAAGCCATCAGGCACTAAAGTAATGCCCATCAGATCCAGTCTACGGTTATCAATATTTAAGCATTACTAGATCAAGTTACATCATTAACCTGCAACCTCATAAATGCAGACACCAATAAACATTAAGAAACATTTGCTCCTTGCCAGTGTACAGCAACCATCTGGCTTTATGCACGAGTGTACTTCAGCTGGTTTATTCGACAGCTGGTTTTATTTTGATCAGCCAATGACAAGCTTCTGTTAAATTTGTCAGATTTTTCTATCCATGCATATTCATAAGTTTGTGTTTACCCAATAGCTTAGATCATTACTATTTAATATTTTGGTTTCTGTTATGATGTCATTAGCATTCATGTCTCATTTACATAAGCAATCCAACCATCAAATGGCTGTTGTTATGATTATGTAATAGACACATTTAAATATGATTTTACAAAATTCAGGCACTAGCAAATAACTTCACCTACTTCTATGCCAAGTTTGATGCTCTGGCAAGTCTAATGTTATTTAAAAGTGATCCTTACAAGAACGGAAACTGAGACGACCACAGGTGAACTGGAGAGCAGGTTGTTCTCAAGTTCAAAAACAATACAATGAAACTACAAACCACCTCGATCGTGTGCAGTTCTAGCGAGAGGTCCACATGTAAGGCAGACCTGTTGTGATAGTCTAAACGCCTCCCCAAATGTGTGTATATGACAGTGTGTGAGAGACGTGGTATGTGGGTGTTATATAGGACAGCTATCAAACAATGAGCTCAAGTGAATCATCGTGCTCTTTCTCTCTCTCTAGGGGCAATATCAGATGCATCACACCCTGGAGAGCCGTGCCCAGGAACTCACTGTACCAATACACAAGCGAGAAGGAAAGTTACGGCCAGAGCTATAATGTTTATGGCTTATTCACAACTCCACTAACACACGTAACTGCTTAAGTGTCAAAAGAGGGATTGATTGAGTCCTATACTGTTTACTTCCAGTATACTAGGCTCAAATCAGTTGTTTAGGAAGGATGCATACCTTGGTATTAATAAACCACAGTTAAACTACCAGGGTTATTATCTTTTACTTGTATACATCATATACGTCTGGTATACGTCATCAGAAAGAAATCTGTCGCTTCAAAGGAAGACGATTTCGATTGAAGCTAAATGACAGGTAAATGCCATTAGTTTAAGTTGAACTACTAACTGGAAAGAAATTAAACTTAAACTGAGATAAAACTAAAAAAGAAATAAGAATAATTTAAACCTAAATAGCAATGTTTAAAAACGAATAAAAATAAAATCTCATTACAAAATTACTAAAAAAAAAAAAGAAAACTGAAAATATAAAACTAAATATAATACTCACAAATGTCAAATTAACAGTGAACATTTAGTGAATGTTTTGATCTTTGTGAATGACAGATAAGTTTCCTTATCTATATGCAGGAATTCACATAATTAGTGGGCGTAATTAGCCCTAAGACTCTGGATTAGCCACCTGCTAACATGCCACTAAAACAGATGACTAGATTAGCCTTCTGCTTGCACATTAACTACACAGGGACTATTCTAGTATACAATATATGCTATCTATTCTGAGAGTTTATATATATATATATATATATATATATATATATATATATATATATATATAAAACTGTTCAAAGGTTTTGGGTCTTTTTTTTTTTTTTAGTGGAAAGAAATGTACACTTTTTATTCCGAGATGCATTAAACAGATCCAACATGACAGTAAAGATTTATAATATTAGAAATATTTCTATTTAAAATAAATGCTGTTTCTATTCATCACAGAATCCTGCAAAAATGTATCATGGTCTCACAATTTTATAAACACACTATTTTATTTTGTAATACCATATTTGAATATATTACAATATATTATAAATCCAGCCTTAGTGAGCATAAGAGATTTTAAAAAACATTTTAAAAATCTCTCTGTCCCCAAACTTTTGAACGGTGGTGTATGAGGTAAGAGATTAATTGTTGCTAAAACTTACTAGGCAGGTTTCCTGCTAAAATAGACTTTGGTAAAGGATTAACATCTTCTTGCCATGAAGTCTGGATTAATGTCAAGATGATAATCTGCCCACTTCTGCATACTTACTGGGCAACTAATTTTCTCCTTTTCCAAAACTGACTCAATCGCTGCTGTAAAAATATCTGATATATCCATTAACCAAGACTTTCCAGCATCTGGTCTGCAGGGTATGCTGAGTTTTTGTAAAATAAAGAAAATAAGAAGCCATAAAAAATAACAGTCCACTAAATCTGTGCATCACATTTGTATTGTATGTAAACACAAAAAGAGTGATAGCCTAAATGGAAAGCTACACCAATGTTTTGCAGGGTATTCCCCATATAACAAGGGCGCTATTCTAAGATTACAAAGCAAGCCTATTCAGTGTCAACACTTATTTGCAAGGTAGGCCCTCCCATACCACAACAGTGCGTGTGAGAGACAGAAAGCTAGACTTACATACAGAAATACATAAACACTTCAGGCCTGGATTATTAGATTACACAATGCAGGCCCAAGATTTAACTGCTTGCAGAAAATAATCAATCACGAGCTAGAAAAGCTTTAAGATTATTATTTAAAAGCTCGCTGATGTGTTTATATTCTCCCTCATAACCCATAATAATGGCACTGATCACGCGGTTATGGATTTGTTTGGGTGTGAAGGCCTCTGGCAGGTGCAGGCAGGTGAACACACACTCAGACTCACTCACTCACCCGCAGGGCGGCCAGGTCGATGTCATCCAGACTCCGCGTAGGTGCGTTTTCGGACATTTTTTACCAGATTTCTGAACGAAATTCAAAGTAGGTACTCCAAAAGTGCAGCTATGACTGCGCTATTATTTTATCACAATGTTTATTTCAAGGGACAGTTCAGAAAAACTTGTGAGGTCCCCGGAGAAACATTTGGCTCGACCCCGTCGCGACCAGTTTAACCGACAACAGCTGCAGGATTTCTGTCCATAAAATGTTTGTTTCTTCTTTACCGGAGAACAAAAGGTTCTTTAAGGCCAAGTGATTCGGTTCTTCAGGCGAATGTTAGCCGGAGACGACCGAGCAATGCCTAGCGAGCATTTATCGATGATGAAGGCTGAGGTTGAGCCTATAATCCTGAAGATTGCATGGCAACATTTACATGAGCTTGAATCAGATGTGCCACACTGCGCTCCGTCTCTACACTCATTTTGGCAGCACTGCGTAAATTAAGCCAAGCCTACCTCTGTCACAAACAGTAGATTAATATATACAAGAGCCGTTTCAATCACAAAATAGGTAAATGAAGAGGCAGAACTTCGCGATAAATCAGAAGCCGAGCTCCTCAACAGCGGCGCTCGTGATATCCGCGTCAATCTGCCACAGCAGTCATGTTACGGCGCAACCCACGCACACGCCTTAAACAGGATTTCTGTGTGGATTTCGATGTCACTGCTCGGCTCAGTTAATGTCCACAGTTTTTAAAAGTCTCTGCAATGTGTATAGGATTGAAATGCGCAGTCCTGGTGTCAAAAACAAGAAGTGTTTACGTCGAATAATATTCCGCCTGCCTGGCAAACTTTCATTCCCTCCTGCCGTCAGTCAGCGGCACCTCCCGGTTGTGCGCAAAACCTCCGCCGATTTGTTGGGGAGAAAGAGAGGGAGAAGAACGGAAAACCATAAACAGTCCCTTGTTTTCAGCCCGGGCCCTTTATGACAGCGACTGGTCACGATGCGTACATAACATTTATTATTATTCAGATACTCCCTAACGAGCCGCCTCGGGAATCAACTTTGTCCTTTTGCTGTAATGTTGTGTGTTTAGATATGTCAGACTGAACTTCTCTCTCCTGTCTTGGTATGATCCTATTCCACTTCTGCTGTCTGTGGTCGGGCTGTGACGTCCCTCCTCTGCAAGAATACACAATACTCTGTTTTCCAGGCACTTTCTGTTTTTTTTTTTCCTCCCTCCCCTGCACTTCTCACTCCCCGTCTTCCTGGAGTGTTGAAGTGCTACGGTGCTGCAACAGGGACAAACTACCTGAATAAGCTGGTTACAATGGAGACAGGTGGTACCAGGGTAAAACCTCCCTAACTATTGCACCATACAATTACACATGTTGTTTTCTATCATTTTGGAGACTTTCAGTTGATTTCTATTGTTTTTATAGTAAGCTTACCGTTCAGCCGAACACTCACACTTTAGCAATTTAGTATGTTTATTAAAGGCATATTTCACCCCCAAAACTGAACGTTCCGTCATAATTTTCTCACCTCATGTCATTCATTTCCAGTGTTGGGCTAGTTACTCAAAAATGTAATATGTTACTCATTACTCCTTTTAAAAGTAATATTATCATTACTTTACTGATTACTTTTTGGCAACAGTAATTAGTTACACTACTAGTTATATTACTTTTCTTTCACGCCCCACAGAAGTTGTAATTGCATATCTTTCCCATAAAATTCTTCTAAAATTTTACTAACAATATATTTCTGCCTCATCATTTGGGCAAAATCCACACTGGATCGCAGTCAGACGTTATTACAAACACTAAGAGGTGATTAATAGTAATGTTTAAGTAAAAGTGTTGTATTAATCTCATTAATTGTCATGTGTAGCATGAAGCTAAACAATTATATTCCATGACGTATTTTATCAAAAGAAATAATAGTTCATAAGAAAATGTATCATTGCCTAAAAAGATTTTATACAATTTATATCAGGATCAGAAGGATGGGTGGGCAAGCCATGTAATGCCAGAGTAAAGTAATGCCACAACTTACACATCAGCGTTCAGATCATCTTTTCTCCTGACAAAATCAATGCAATGGTAATATTTCTATCCTCTGAATGTTAGCTTTTTCATATTCCAAGCTTGCCTGCTGCACTGGTGACTTCATGTGTTGTGAAAATTATGAAAATAAATCTAGGAATTATTAGATTGTTGGACTTCAACTCAATAGGGATTGAGGCATCAAAAGTAACTAGCTGTTTTATGGATAGTAGCTGTAATATTATTGAAATCTTATTAGTAAGTAGTTACACTACTAGTTACTGCAAAAAGTAATATACACAAAAAAACTTTTACTGTTACTGTCCAACACTGTTTGCTTTGGTTACCAGCATTTCTCATAATATCTTGTTTTGCAATCTACAGGGAAAAAAACATCAAGTTTGGAAGGACATGAGGGTGAGTAGCCTATAATGACTGAATTTTCTTAAAATAGGCCCTCCCTTAACTATCCCTTTAAGTGGTTTTCACTATTGGTACTGATTTGTTTATTGTTTTTCTTTTAATATACTTGGCTTCTTCTATAATAGTCTCCCTCTAAATTTTGTTTCACTTCAGTTTATTTATTATTGTCTGTTTCTGATCTCTCGTGTTCACTCTGTAAAGTGTCCTTGAGTTTAAGAAAGGTGCTGTATAAATAATTTAACGTTGTTGGCTTGTCCTCACTATGTAGGCAAAACTTCACACACACATTTTGTACAGCTATCTTTATGTGTACTTGCCATAGAGTTCTTTTGTTTTTATACTAATGATATTTTATATCCACTAATCTAAACCTAGCCCTCATAGAAAATATTTTTGCACTTTTACATTTTTAGATAAACATCATTTAGTGTTTTTAATGTTTTTTTTCTTTCACCCTCGTAAATTTCAGGTTTTGCTGTCCAGGTTTTGGTCCCAACAATGGATAAACCTGTGCACAAACACACAAAGACAAAGCATCTGAAGTGAATAAATACATTTATTCAAATGGAGGAAAAAATAATTGATTGCTCAATGGTTTACAAACAACTGTGATATCTCATTTATAGTCATTAATCGAAAAATACATGTTGTACATTTAGAAAAAAAAAATGATAAACCTTATTTAGGGTAGCACCATATTTAATTTCTGACAGGAATGAAAACGAGGCTGTGAGGGAAAGAAGTACAGTGTGTTCTATTGATTGTACTGTTGTTTTAACAAGCGATTTGTTCAGCTGACAAAAAAAAAAAAAAACACATCGGTAGACAAAAACTCTATAAAACAGCTTTGAAAGTGAGCTAATTTTGAAAGAGTGCATGTTGTTTTAAAGACTCCTCACAGCATCATTTTCATCTGAAGAAAACTCAATTTGGCATCTACCCTAAGTAAGGCCTATACCAGATGTCCAAAAGTTCTGAAAACACATAGTGTTAGCCAAGATTCATTAAAGTATTAGTAAGTGAGTTCTGAAAGCTTTCTAAAAAAAAGCAATTGTATATGCATGAAAAGTATAAAAATGTGCAAAAGCAGATACATTAGTATATCTTAACAGCCATAGAGATTTAAAAAGATTTAAAAAAGCAGAATTGTCATTTCATAAAGGTGATTGCTTGATGTGATTGGAATATTACAGTATATTAACGGTCATGTCTTCAGTGGTCAGACCCTAAAACATTCTCTTCAAGTGCAGACGAAGTCACATATAACATTCTCTAACATTACACAGGCAGATTAGAGATCGTTTACAAAGTGGGGCACTGACAAAATTAGCATTGCTTATTTGGCCTCCAGTGTGCTCTCTACTTGTGTCAACACCCCCTCCAAAAAAACGAAAGTGGTATCTTCTGGGCCGCTGACATTATTACATAACAATAATTTCTCCTGGTTGTCATGGAGATTGGGGGGGGGGGTGATAAATGTTGAGCTGAGACTCCCCCTGAATATCTCACTATGTTTGAAGCCCCACCTGATCCCTGCTCCGTAACACTCCCCTCTACCTGTTTCCAAAAAAAAAAAAAAAAACATTACATAATTTTTCTGACCAAGTACGCCAGCATACCCACCCCCCAACACACACACAGAGTTATCCACGTTTTTACGGTTTGTCTATTTTTTCCTGCTTCTTCTCGATCTCTTCCTGTCTCTTTCTTTCGTTCTCTCTATCTCTCTCTCAGCAGCCAAGACCAAGTCAGCTCTTTATACCCGTCACCATAACAACCACAAATGTTCTGACAGATTTGCTGCCACTGCACTGAGAGGTGTAGTGCACACAAGAAAGAAATAAAGAGAGAGGGAAAAGAAGGTAAAACAGCACCATCCACCCACACACATTCACAACAATAAATGTACGTTCTGTTCCTCGGTCATCAAAAATACTCTCTCTCTTTCGCCATATTCGCTCATCTTTCCTCGTCTGATATGCAGCGCTTTCCATCCTCGGCCATTTTAAATACTCAGATCATGACATTCATGGTTGTAATGGGCATTTGGGGAGAAGATTGATGTCATTTTATTGTATTTTCATATAATTAGCAACTACACTGTGTGATTCTCCTGGTATAAATGCATTTATCTTCTTATACAAGATCATTTTGTGTTTCTACACTAATTTGGGTTAGTGTTCAGAGCTCATCAACCATTTACTACCATTACTTTAGTCCAAACCAAAATGGAATAGAAGTGTGGCGGTTAACCACCATAGCTTCCAGCTTAGTTAGCAGATGTGTGATATTTTAAGCTCTGAAATCTTCCGTTTCACTGGATACTCTTTCCTGCTACGTCCACACTTCCATAGGAACCATTCGTTCTTTGCTTTTAAGTGGCGGGAGAAGGTACTCCTCGCACAGGAAGTGCAGCGGGAAATGGACCAAGATGCCCTGGATGGCCTGTAGTTCTTTGGCTTTCTCTGGGTCGGTAAGACTGAGGTTTTGAGCATTCACGTGTTCCTGTAGCTCACGCAAGTTGCGAATGGAGTCCAGCGGAAGACATCGGAAGACCTGCACAGTGAAGAAAAGATACTGCAGTACAAACACTGGCCTAATATTACAATCCAACATTTTAAAACATTTCGGATATTCGTAACTAGTACATGCACCCACTGGGATCTCTGGGATTAGAGTTGTGAGTGTAAATACGTGGGTAATGATAGCACAGAAGTGTATGGGAGTGGTGCTATTGTCTGAAGGCTTTACTGCAGGACTACTGCACAACCTGCAAATTACAGTAATTGCAGGTTTTGCTGTGGTTTAGTCCTGCATTCAGTGCATTTGTACCAGTTCAAATCCTGTACAGTGATTTTAAAGGAACACTCCACTTTTTTTGAAAATAGGCTCATTTTCCAACTCCCCTAGAGTTAAACAGTTGAGTTTTACCGTTTTTGAATCCATTCAGCCGATCTCTGGGTCTGGCAGTAGCACTTTTAGCTTAGCTTAGCATAGATCATTGAATCGGATTAGACCATTAGCATCTCGCTCAAAAATGACCAAAGAGTTTTGATAATTTTCCTATTTAAAGCTTGACTCTTCTGTAGTTACATCGTATACTAAGACCGACTGAAAATGAAAAGTTGCGATTTTCTAGACTGAATATGGCTAGGAACTATACTCTCATTCCGGCGTAATAATCATGATATGATTATTATACAGTGTCTCTCAAAGTTCCTTGAGCGAGATGCTAATGGTCTAATCCGATTCAATGATCTATGCTAAGCTAAGCTAAAAGTGCTACCGCCAGACCCGGAGATCAGCTGAATGGATTCAAAAACGGTAAAACTCAACTGTTTAACTCTAGGGGAGTTGGAAAATGAGCCTATTTTCAAAAAAAGTGGAGTGTTCCTTTAAATGAAAACCTTTAGTTAAAGACATGAAGTACATAAAATGGCATACAGGGAGTGTAGAGAATATCAAGAACTCAAGCTCTGTCCCTCACCTTCTCATAGATGATGGCATTTGTTTGGGCGATTTTGTTCCAAACATCGTTGAAGAAATGATCACTGACTGGATCATCAATGTTCAGATTCGGGTCAGATTTTGCTCCGAGAAGTACACTAAAGAAAAGAGGTGCAGGTTACTTTAACAAATTATTTAGAGAGGGGTTCTCAGACAATATTAAAAGGATAGTTCACCCAAAAATTGTGTCATTAATTACTCACCCTCATGTTGTTTCAAACACATAAGGCCTTCGCTCATTTTCAGAACATTTTTTAAAATAGTTTTGATGAAATCTGGGAGATTTCTGACCCTGCATAGACAGCAGTGGAACTACCACGTTCAAGGCCCAGAAGGGTACTAAGGACATTGTTAAAATAGTCCATGTGACATCAGCTGTTCAACCTTAATTATATTAACCTATAAGAATACTTTTTGTGTGCAAAGAAAACAAAAATAACGAATTTATTCAACAATTTCTTCTCTTCCGAGACACGAATTCACAAGAGCACCAACGACACATGCACGTGAATTCCTTTGCTTGTAAACAAGCCGCAGCACATATGTGTTCTGCGTCAGCATCACCATATGCATGCGTCATAGTACTCTCGGGAATGCACGTCAAAGACTGACACGGAAGAGAAGAACTTGTAAAATAAAGGTGTTATTTTTGCTTTCTTTGTGCTCAAAAAATATTCTCGTAGCTTCATAAAATTACAGTTAAACCACTGATGTCACATGGACTATTTTAACAATGTCCTTACTACCTTTCTGGGCCTTTAACTTGTCAGCTGCATTGCTGTCTATGCAGGGCCAGAAAGCTCTCGGATTTTATCAGAAATATCTTAATTTGTTCTGAAGAAGAACGAAGGTCTTATGGGTTTGGAACGACATGAGGGTGAGCAATTAATTCATTTTTGGGTGAACTATCCCTTTAAAAGCATTTTCAGACCAGCAGTTCATTTGCTTGGTTACACTGTTACAATGTTGCATTTTCTGAGTGGTTTGGTTCAATTTCACAAGGCGACACTTCAAAATGGACCAAATAAATGTTGATAAATATCACATACGCAAAGTCTCCCACTTCATTGGTCAGACTGTTTGTGAGCCGTTTAGCTCTGGGATTCAGTTTATTACAACATTTGTGCATTTCAGGATGAATGGACAACACCTCTTCTAAAACAGCCTTGCTGCACAATCTCTGTCTCCATCATCTTATTTCAAACTTTAACCATATCATATCGAGAGCTAATTTAATAACATTTTACTTCATACATCAGGAGGAAGACAACATAGAAAAAGAAATACCAAAAATGCATTGATACAGTGCACCCTCGGGGGCCACTTTCTGTAGAAAGTCTCATAAAAAAAAAAAAGTGATCTGTAAAACTATTACACAAGGAGATTAGAGTGGAATAATTCAATCAAATCACAGGACCCAGAGACGGACATTAACACAATCACTTGAGGTCACATCCTAAGGCCAGCAGTGAAAGGTGCTGCAGACACATGCATCATTAGAAGCATCTCACTGTTTCCCTTGGCAACCAAGAGATGTTCTGGTAGCTGGCAGTATGGAACGCAGCGTGCCAACACAAATTGCTCCGCTCACACATGCACACACCTCTCTCTTTCACTCACACACTCCTACACAGACAGGGGAGAAGTTGGACAAAATTGGAAGCTGAGGTGCTTCAGTGCACAAACACAAATCTATCACAGTTACAGCTACAGAACCACTCTCACTTTGTACAGATTTAAAGCTATGTTAAAGGCATTTTGTGGAGAGAAATGCAAAAGAGCGAAAATGATTGGCTCTTGACTATTAATGATATGGTACTTCACTCTGACACTCATGTCATTTGTTGTGAACTACACTACCATTTAAAAGTTTGGGGTCAGTAAGAGTTTTTCGTTTTGTTTTGTTTTTAAGCTATCAAAAGTAACATTAAAAATATTGATAATGTTACAAAAGAGTTCTATTTCAAATAAATGTGGTTCTTTTGACTTTTCTGAACTTTCTATTTATTAACGTACCCTGGGATCACAGTTTCCACAAAAATATTAAGGATCACAACTGGTTGCATCATGTATATTTGTTCCTGCATGCAGTTTGTGAGGACAGCTCAACAGAATGATGTTTTCTTGCCATTATTTTTGGTACACAGCCTTGTTATCTCATCACATTGGATTCAGACTGAAAACTCATGCCGTGGCGCTGTAGAGTCAGTGCTGGAAATGCAGGAGGATCCAGCTTTCTGAGCCTCCATGCAAAGCACGTCTAAAGAAATTTTCATTCACTATGAAAATTTCCATGCCTTTTCCAGGCTTATTCTAAAATTCATATTTCCAGGTTTTCCATGATCATAAAAATACTGATGTGAGGTTCATTAGTGTGTTTGATTAACACTGTTTGTTTTAGGTGGTGGTTGTCACTCTTATGACTTCTTAAGAGAAAGCTTGACACAATGATACACACCTGAAGCACTCCTTTCGTAAGGCGAGTGCTAGTGGTCCAGCCTGGTACTCCTCTCCGTTCATGACTGAGGGAACTCTTTCTTCATCCTCCACCATCACTGCCAGCTCACTGTCACGACTGCCCAGCATGCTCCTGTCATTGATGTTGGCTGACCCTGAAGAACAGGAAGAATTTTGGATTTGAACAATATTCACCAGCAGGTGGACTTTGGAGCTCATCTTCATCATGCAAATAGTAAATATCTTGGGTCAGTTATTCCCAAATCATAACCCAGGGTAACAATACCCCAGTGGTACTGACTTTGATTTTTCTTCGTTAAACCATTAAATCGTTTTGGGGGTACACTACTGCTTAAAAGTTTCATGTTGTTAAAAGAAAGAAAGTCTCATATGCTTGCCAAGGCAGCATTTATTTGATCATAAATACAGTAAAATGGGAATATATGTAATATTATTATGACTGAACTGTTTTCTATTTGAATATGTTTTAGAATGCAATTTATTCCTGCGATTGCAAAGCTGAATTTTGAGCAGCCATTACTCCAGTCTTCAGTTTCAAATGATCCTTCAGAAATCATTCCAATATGCTGATTTGATGTTAAAAACAGTTGTGCTGCTTAATACTTCTGTGAAAACCATGATATATTTTTTTTCAAGTATTCTGTGATGAATAGAATTTTCACAACAGCAGCATTTATTTGCAATAGAAATCTTTTGTAACATTATAAATGTCTTTACTGTCAATTTGGATCAATTTAATGCATCCTTGCTAAATAAAAATATGAATTTATTTTTAAAAATATTACTCATAACTTTCGATTGGTATGTACATAAAAGTTTTCCTGGGTCACAGACACAGTAAATTGTGTATTAATGTGAAGGAAAACATCTCACCTATGATGTAGCAACGGTCGTCAGCGATGAGGGCTTTGCTGTGGACGTAGATGAGCTCTGTTACAGGGGACTGGCCGAGCTCAGAGTGTGTGCGCAGACCACACAGAGAAATATACTGTGTCCATTCGTCCTGCACTGATGAGGAGATGAGACAGTCATTAAAACAATAAATGACACACCATCTGTGTGATTGGTTCATGGGTAGAATGTTATAATGCATGGCTGAAAAAAACAACAACAGATAAACTAAATCATTTAGAGCCACTTTTATAAGACGTGAGAAGTGAAAGTGGCAGATGGAGAACGAGACAGCATCCAAAAAATGTACCAGAGTGGCAGAATTACAGACAGCTAAATATGTTTCTGTCAGATACTTACTTTGCTCCTTTAATCTAGAGAGAATGGAGTGTTCTCCTCGATTAATCGTTCTACACACAGAAAAAGATTGGTTAGCAAAACATGAACAAGTATTTTGGGTCGTGAGAGTGTGTGTACTAATGTACATGTTTGGCGGGGCTGGTGTGTGTGTACCTGTAGGTGAAGTGCAGTATAGCCTGAATGGCATTTCCTCCTCCCAGACTGATGTCACCCTCAAAGCCGGGCAGTAAGGGAATCACCACAAACACCCTGTACTTCTTCCCCTCACTATAACAATTCAAATAAAGCTTACACTTTCCATGCTAGAAAACACAAAGACACTGCAGAGTACATTTTATTTCACTGAACTTAATTATAATTTTTAAAGTGCTAACAAACCTGTGAGCCCGTAGGATCCGTTTGACAATAGCATCTCCAATGGTGTTGAGTACATTCTTCTGATCTGAGCAGCTGATGAAGAACTGATTCTGAAAATGAGGAGGGACAGAGAAGTGTTTATTAAAATTTGTCTCACTTGTTTGTGATCTATAAAACAAGCTGCTGCAAGAACTAGTTCATGGTCTTGTCCATTATTCACACTATTTCTAGTAGATTTAATTCACTGAATTTTCTGTAGCCGAAGACCAAGAGCCATATTTTATATGAATAAAATTCATATTATTTTGATTATTCATTCTTTATTTTCCTTTTTAGGCAAACTATCACTTAAAAAAATCATATATAACCTCTTAAAGTTAGGATAACCTCAATAAATTATTTCTATAATTTAGCATATCTGTCAGCTTAGCAGATGTTTGTGATTAATAGGCTAGTATACAATCAGACAAATGACAAAGAATGCTATTTTATTCTTAAGAAAATATATAATAATATATAAAATATATAATAATAACTGCACTTGGGAACATTCTTAAATAAATAAATTCTAACGTCCGTCACTTATTATTAAATCAATAATAAATAAATTAGTTAATTGAACAGTTTATATAATTTTAGTTACCAATAACACTGTAGTACTGTTAACCCTGTTTAACATATTTTAATATGCTTAAATATATTCTGCAGAATTTCATCTGGACAGTATCAGTGTTCGCTTAAAATTCTCAAATGTAAAGGGTTCTCTTTTTTATTATTTCTGTAGGAACAAACATTTCCTCTGGCTGTAGTATAAGCTTATCAGTTACATTCTTCTTAGTTTAGCTGACTTGCATTAGGACCCTGTTTCTGAGCATGAGACAAGAGCAGAGGGCTATTGTGTGTTGCCAGCTGAATGCAGTAGAATCACATGATCCTAGTGGGAGAGAACACTGCAAACAACTCCACAACACTGAGACTTTGTGTGTGAACAGAGCACAGTGTCTATTCAGCTGTGTGTGCGTAAAGTCTTATTAGTCAGAGGAAAATGCTTTAGGTAAGGTCAAAGAGTGAGTGTTACCTCTAGATAAATGTAATGCTCGCTGTTCTCAATAACATGTACATAAGCATTGAGGATAGAATGTTCAAATGTGCCAGCAGACCAGCGATCCACAGAACGAAGAACCTGGGAGAAAAAGAAAGGGAAGAATGAAAGAAAAAAAATATGTTCATAAATGGATGACGACAGAAAACAAAATCAATTAAATGAATGGGATCGAGGAAAAGTAAATAGCCTGAACACATGTACCTGTACAGAGGCTTTTGTGGAACCAGGGATGGTGAATGGCAGCTTATCTGCAGTGCAGTGGGATTTCGGCAGTAGGTATGGATAGAAGTCATCCTTGTACTTGTTCTTAAAGATCTTAAAAGACAAATAAGAATCCAAGAAAAAAAGGCAATGATTGAAGATTCTAAAGTGATTGTAAGAACTAAAAAAAAAAAAACATTACACAATTAGCCATTTGGTTGCTGACCTTAGTGAAGTTCCAGCGCTGGATGAAGTGTCGCGCGAGATCTCTGGCTGCCTTCCCATGATGCACTGCACCCAGGTCTCGCCAGGGGATGCGTGGCACCTGAGTTCTGTCAACATTGTCTGAGGAGAAAAAAAAACAAGCTACACTACTAGAGGAACTCACATTCAGTATTCCCTCATCCTTATTCTTTTTTTTGGCAAAACGCACTTCTGTTGAGCAGGCCCTAAGCAGAAACATCAAATACAATGATGATAATAATAATAATAATAATAATTTCTATTTCAAACAGAAATAGTTCTATTTATCAAAAAATCCTGAAAAAAAAGGTATCAGTTTCCACAAAAATATCAAGCAGCACAACTGTTTTTAACATTGATAATAATAAGAAATATTTCTTGAGCAGCAAATCATCATATTAGAATGATTTATGAAAGATTACGTCACACTAAAGACTGAAGTAATGGTATAAATCATCATTACAGGAATAAATCACAACATGAAAACCATTTTTTAAATTGTTATAATATTTCACAATAGTACTGTTTTACTGTATGTTTGATCAAATTAATGCAGCAAAATAAAAAACAGAACAGTAGCGAAAAATGAAATATGTTGCTTAAAGTATAATGCAATTAATAATAATAATACATACATAATGTTAGAAATCTAGTGTACTAAGAGATCTTGATTTCTTAAAAAAAAAAGAAAGAAAGAAGAAATTCATTCAAAAACATAAGAAATTCATTGCATTAATCATAAAGTAATTGTAGTTCAAAAGTGATGCTGTTTTTATAAAAAAGACTTTCAAGTGGTAAAGGGGTGATGTAATGTGATTTGCAATGGACTGGGTACCTTGAAAGGGCTGGTCCAGCTGTGTCCAGTCTCTCTTGATAAAGTTGCTGTAATCTTTTCCCAGCCACAAGAGGGCATTACAGCTCAGATCCACTTCATCCTCACACTCTGACACAGGTTCTGTCAGAGGAACTGCAGAGCTATCCACAGTATCAGACTGAGACAGGAAGAGAGAGAGGGAAGGAATAGGAGAGAAATTAAACGCATTAAGATGAAGAGTAAGAGATCGACACATCATTTAAGTATGCCATCATATCTACTGGATATAACTGTACCTCTCGGGCCGCCTCTGCATTACTGGCTGCTTTTGGGGGTTCCAAATCACTCAGCCTATAGTCGCTGTCATCCCACCTCCCAAACGCAAGATCCAACCCACCCACGAAGGCCACTGATTGGTCGATGGCAACCATTTTCTCATGATGGGCCCAGAGGAACACAACTGAGGCCACATGATCAGGGTGACGCATCACCTAGGGCAAAAGAACTACAGATTGAGTCATTCATAACATGGGCCGGAAAAACACAGTAAGACAGCTATCCTGATGTTGACAAAAGACAAAAGTGGGAAGGATGAGAGGACAGTAGTAAGGAAGGATGAGAGGAACAGCAGTAAGAACAGATGTGTGTAGTACATCACACCTTAATATTGGGGTGCAGGTTCATCAGTGTTCTCTTGCTGTAGCCACTGCTGATACCCAGAGCCAGTTCCACCTCCTTATACAACAACACACACACCTTCACGCCCTGTTCCTGAACACCACACACATGCAGGATCATGTTAAAGTTCACGGCCATCAATATAACAACTATATATAACTGTCTATAACTGTAAATATAACTGTAAATGATTGTCTGAGAGATGGAGTGCTTTCTAAGATAGATAGAGGAGAGAACTGATTTAATGTATAAAAGATTAATGTTATGTAAAAGGGTCTTCCCCCCTACTGCTTTGCGTTTGAGAATCTTGTCCAAGCGCCAGTATGATCCTGTAGCTGGACGTTTGAGGAAAACCTCAGGACTGAGCCTGCAGAGAGAGAAATTCAAATATCTTAACACTTTCATTCACACATATATTTTCAACACATTAAGTACATGACACCATACTGAACAATGGCAACAAAGCATTGTATATCTAAACGACTAAATCTAAGATATTCCCAGTATCCTATGGTGTCTACTTAGCTAGCACAAAAGTTTGAGGAGTGGTAAGATTTTTAAATGTTTTACATTACTTTGATCAAAAACACAGGAACAAACAATATTAATATTGTGAAATATTACTACAATTGAACCATTTCTATTTTATTCCAGTCTCTAATGTCACATGATCTTAAAAGAAATCATTCCAATAGTCTTATTTGGTGCTCAATAAACTTTTCGTATTATTATCAATGATAAAACAGTTGCTGAAACTTTTGTTTTTATTCTTCGATGAATAGAAAGTTCTAAAGAACGGCATTTTTTTTTAAATATAAATCTTCTGTAACATTATAAATGTCTTTAATGTCACTTTTGATCAATTTAATTTAATTTACCCTTGCTGAACAAAATAAAAAAAACTTACTGACCCCAGCTTTTGAATGGAAGTGTACAGTATTTAGCATCCGAAAAGCAATATACCTCATGAGTAGAATACGATAGACAAAAATATCCAAATGACTTGTGTTTCAAAGTACATGTTACTATCCCATGAGACCACGGGAGAGGAGAAGGGAGAGGAGAAGAGAGACGCAACTAACATTGTGGGTCACATAACAATGCCAACATGGTGGAAGCAGTATGTCTGGACTGTATACAGTACGTGATCACAAATTGAGCTGCTGACCCATTCAGGGAATGTACTGTACATGTGTGTGTGATAGTTTACTGACCACCAATCGGTGATGAAGATCTCCTCCTTGGCCTGTTCAAGGGCATCAGCCAGGTCTGAGAAATAGCCATTCCCATTAACATACCTGTCAATCAACCAATCAGTCATTTACTCAACACCCACTTCATTACACAAACTAGTCAATCAATCAATTTCCCTTGATCGAAAGTTCATCCAAGGACATATTACATAAATGCACACACCACTTTGTGAGGGTGTCTGGTCTGGGTGGGGCGAAGCCTTCAAAGCGATGCGTCTGGAAGAAATCACAGCGCTCAGAGAGACTCCGAATCTCATGACTCCACCACTGTGCCTGTCTGTAGCTACTGCACTTAATCACCAGCTTCCTACAAAACACACACATACCAGCTGTTGCTGCACACATTTCTGTAAAACGGTCTGTCAGATTGGGGCAAGTAGTAGGAAGACTTCCTTATATTGGTCCTCAGACTCAGATTTTTTACCTGCTGAAATTCTCAATGCAGACGCCATGCTTGGTATCAGTGTAAACACGTCCAACCAACACCTTCAGTTCAGGGTCAAACAGCAGCACAAACGACACAACGCCAGGATCTCTGCTCATACACAGCAAATATAGAAAACAACAACAACAGAAAATCAATTATAAAACTGAGTCACCAGAATGTAACATTAAATATTAATCTACGTACATGAAATATGCGTATGGTAATAAACAATAAAAGCTTGAGGCTATTTAGAGCAGAAGCCAGCAACATTTCATACACCAAAATAAAAACAAACAAATGATTTTGTCAGGTTCACATTGATAATACACTACCATTTAAAAGTCTTTTTTTAAAAAAAAGAAATTAATTCTTTTGTTCAGCAAAATAAAAGTGACGGTAAAGACTTTTTATTCATTAAAAAAAATGTATCAAAAATATTAAGCAACACAACTATTTTTAACAGCAATAACATAAAAGAAATGTTTCTTGAGCACCAAATCAGCATATTAGAATGTTTTCTGAAATGTCATGTGACACTGAAGACTGGAGTAACAGATGCTGAAAATGTAGCTTTACCAATACTGGAATAAATTACATTTAAAAAGTACATAGAAAGTACAATATTATTGTTTTCACTGTATTTTTGATCAAATAAATGCAGCCTTGGTGAGCATAAGTGACTTTTGGGTTTAAAATAGTGGAACAGAATTAAAGGAAAAGAAACAAGGTTATATATGGTTATAAGAAGGTTACAGAAGAAAGGTAATATATGAAAGTTATAATATCTATGTTAAACATGTAGACAAACAACATATGATGAGGAGGTCCACACCCAGATAAGGCCTCTAATACAGCCACTGAGACAACACCTCTGATTGTTCTTCATGAAGAAACATTTACTGTATAGATAAACAAGCAGGACTGACATGTCCATCAATAACATTGAGGGGAAGCTTCTCAGGTTGTCAGTGTCAGGCCAATTCTTGTATACTTTATGATCTGCTGCCTTTGGTTTCTTTTTGTCAAATATATCCCAATAATTCAATTAAGCTTACATATTTTCCCCCAGGGCGTTTTACTAGCATACAATGAAGGGCTGGGCAAAGTTTCATCAGTGTTTTCAAGGAAACCGTTCTATTTTCTAGAACTGGTCGGCCTGTTTGGCTCACACACGACGCAAGGTTATGGCAACATATTTTAACTGGCTCAAGCTGTAAAAGGAAGAAGGAAAATGATGACTCATGTCATTTCCTGAAATATTTGAAAAAGCTGTTAAAACACTGACATAGGCACTTAATGGTGTGCAACTGAGGGGTCTGAATGTGACACTCTTGACCTGTGCAAACTGATTTTAAATTGTATTAGAGACATACACTTCCACCTGCACCTGATGCTAGTCCTCTCAATACCTAGTGTCTGTTCTGATTGATGACACAACACAGATGACCTCTATACTGACATAGTAAAGGGTGAGCTTGTTTGACTGGCTTCTAGTCCAAGCAATAACTCCTGCATTATCTCCAACTACAGCTGTAACCTTTGAATGACCTTCTGTGATTTTGATGCTGGAAGTAAGCTGCAGGCTGAGAGGGATCAATATTTTTTTTGAGTGACAACCCTTTCCACCCTACATTGTACAATACTGCACAATACCGCATAAATGAAGGATGCTAGAGGTAGCGTCTTTCATTTTTATTTTCTAAGGGTAAAATCAGAGGTTTGTCGCATGACAATAGATGGTTCCGAAAAATATGACTCATGCTGATGGACAATGAATTAAAAATAGCTGGTAAATATAAAAAATAAAAAGAAAGAAATAGCAAAAACAAGCTGCTGATGTGTGTTATCATATATAAACAGCTCTGAAAGGCGTGTTGTAACATGAAACAACAGAAAAGAGCAGAGAGTAGTGTGAAGTCACACATAACAGTTCACATGTGGGTGTGTTTGTATTGTGGTGAAACCCACCTGGACATGTACAGAAGGAACGAATCCTTCACCACAAGCCAACGGCGAGACCAGCGGAAGCAGACCTGATGGTGTCCGATGCAGTTGAGCCCCTGGATGCGGTGACCCCCAGACCGTTTCAGAATATAACCTTCTCTGTGGAAAAAAAACAAAAAATGACTAAAAAAGGGCTGCATAAATACTTTCAAGCAACAATGGAATAGTCCTAAAATTGCAAGAGAAGAAACGCACAATCTGTACTCACAGGCCTTTGGGTCCAAGGTCTCTGATGAAGGAAAGTGGACTGATTGCCAGGAAGTCCAACTGAAAGCACGGTACACACACTTTAATATGTGAGCATACAACCATAATCCTCTGCAACTTTGTACAGCATTTGTCCTTGTGTGTGAAATGATCAACTACACTTTGAGGACAAAACAGTCCCCAGAATTTAGCTAAATCTGACAAAAAATCTTTTTGGAGACATCCAGGTACATCCTTAATGAACATTACAGATTGACCATTAATACAATATGTGATAAAATAATAATTATTTTTACACTGTCTATTAGCCAATATGCAGAAACGTATTTAATACAGCTTTTTAATACAATAACTAAAAAAAATTGAGTTCAACAATAAAAACATGCATCATTAATATAATTTTTATCATTATTATTATTATTCAGTAGATAATATAACAATAAAACATATTTATTATTACTATTCAGTTGAACCATATACAGTATAAGTAGACAAGTACACAAAAAAGTATATGAATATCAGTTAAAAACACAGTAATTACACAAATATACTTATAAATTGTGTGTATAATAATTATATACATATATTATGTGCATGTAAGCTTCTCACCATCCCATGATAGTTCCTGTAGAAAGTGTTTTCTAGCAAGTTGTTTAAATATTCCTCCAGATATTTCTGAAAAACACACATAAACAACACAATACATACAATATAGCGAGTGTGCAAAATTTTGGAGGGAGGTGGGCTTTGCTTTATTACATATGTACCGGCTTGCTAGACGTTCTCCTGATTCTATCGGTTCCATGTAAAGTTGGCATTTCCTCTGTCAAACTTGCCAGCTGTTGTCTCTGAATGGCAAATCTAATTCAAATCACAAGAACAATGGAAGGAAAACACCAGGTCAAAACTCCAACCCAAACAAATTAAGCGTTGTGAATTTGCATGGGCCTATGTGTGCACGCTCACCTCCCCAGGGGTAAAAACTGCAGCATCATTTTGTGTTTGTACAGGTCTCTGTGGAGCTCCTGGAAGTGCTTGTACTTTCTTTTTACTGTCCATGTGAACTCGCCATGTGTCAGACGGACCGTATACAGAGTGCAAACATGTACCTACAAATAGGATTTTTACACTGTTAGGTATAACACAATGACACTGTACTAAGTACAAACCCACAAACGCACCTTAGAGCGGGTGGTGTATCGCTCTGTGTTTTCCACTTTACAGGTGATAGGTGTGCCATGAATGAGAGGAGAGATGCAACCTTCTTTCAGGTCTGCCAGGTGATGTACCACAAAAAAGTCCCGTTCCTCTGAGAGAGATAATGAAAGACAAGCATAAGGCTGAAATCTCTAGTATAATGAATGCTGTGCAATGTGCTTTTTTTGTCTAATTTAATACAAAATATTTCAGCAAAGCAGTCTGAGTGAAAATTTGAATAGAAAAATCATCATGAATTTCTGTTTTAATGAGAGCAGCATTCAAGATGGATGAACTCTACAGGTATTGGTAAGTTGGTAAAATACACAGTGCTGTAGTCGAGACTGTCTTATTAGAGTCTGAGTTGAGACAGAGACCAGAAGCGGGTCAAGGTCAAGTCCACATGCTCCCGAGTCCATAACAAGACCAAGACTATATATATACATATATATATTATATATATATATATGGCCAGTAGCTTTAGATTAAGTAGAGAGTAGGTTTAGAGTTGACAAAACCAACCTGTTTAGATCAGGTTTAGCGGGCTCACAAAGCTCGATATAAACATTCTCTGTCAACTCAAGGTTGATCCAGAGTTTGTGATTAACTCTGGAGCAAGTGCACCTTAAAGTGTAACACGTGTAGCAAACAGCCAATCACACGGAACATCGAGAGCATCAGTTTGATTTACTTCTCGCGAGAGTCGGCACAATTCACTTCTCTGTTAAAAATTAATAGATGTCCTTATTAAAAATATAATTAATTTAAATGCATTTACAAGGCAGGAATAAACACTGCTGCAGCAAACGTTTGAGAAGGCAGAAGAAAGAAAATATCTGACTATGCAAAAGAATCAGCTGAATTTAATAATTTATATACTTTCATAAAGAGCTCAAAAGAAAATACATATTAAGTCATTTTAAAAGCTTTGTATATTGAAACTTATTTATAGACAATGTATATATTTAAATTAATTCAAATGCAAGTTTAATATTAATTGCCAGCTCATGTAATATTTTTTTAATATTTTATATAATTATGAACAATTATAATTCATATGATATTAATATCATAATTAGCAGCAAAAGGCAATTTTGTATATGAAATTCTTCTACTCTAAACTGCTTTAATCTGAAGCGAGAGATATGGGGAATGGCTTAATTGCATCTGATGTATGTCACTTTACTCACAGCTGATTAGTCCAGTTTGGGTTTGCAATCTCTAACCCAGAATAAAACCTGCTCGGGAGCAGGGTACATTACCATGATGATGAAACATGCTCAAACCCAACCCACCTTCTTGAGCCCGAAAACTCAGAGTTTGTTCAAACTACACACAAACTTACCTGGGTAAGAACTGAAACCGGCTTTGTGCTACAGGCCACTGATGTTACAGACTGGCTTATGTGATTAGTGAACTAGAAATAGTGCAGAATCTAAATGATTTCTTACTTATTTTACACAATAATGACTCTTATTTTCAGGTTTCAATTATATTTTGAATAACAGATGCTTCTATATTTGGCCCCTCTGTTGCTGTTTTGAAAAACAGCCATTGTGACAGGCCTCAGTGTCAACAATGTTATATCACCACCAGGGTCAAAGATCAGAAAAGTCACTCAATTACAGTGTTATGCTTGAGAAAACATTCCTTTCTAGAAGCATGTGAATGAGAGAAAACAGCTGTGAAACCAGTTATTGCTCTCTCTACATTCTACATTTTTTGCAAACTTTTCACAAGAAAGTATAAGGACTCACTGTCACACTTTCAATACCTGTTCTTACAACCATGACTGACATGTGGATGTGGCATAAATAATCCTTTGTCCTTAGAGACAAATAAGTGATTGAAAAGAAGTCTGGAGGTTAACTGCAAATTGTGAAGCAAATAACTGTTTTTATTCAGTGCTAAAATAAATACCAAGAAAATGTCACAAGCATAATGCCTGTCCTATGCAATTTAAGACCTTGTTTCTGTACAATATTCAGCCTTACTGCTCATACTGCCATTGTCAGGGTTTTGATTGTGTATACCAGAAAACATGTTCTGATATAAAAATTTTAGCTCACACCAATAAATAATATTTTATTATATTTTATGTTGTTCCATGAAAACTGACAAATGGCCAATATTAAATGTTTAGCCTATTAAAAACAATAAAACAGATGTACAACAAAAATGTGGGCATCAAGGTGGGGACAGGCAGCAGGGAGGTATGCAAATAATCTACATGGTGATCCTAACTATGGGGCAAGCACTGAACAACACTTAAAAACAACTTAAAAATGCAAGCCCTATCTAATTCCAGCTCAAATCAAACACATGAACCCACAGATCAAGGTCTTTAAGCTCACTTGAAAATTACAGGCAAGGTTTAAAATTTGTGCTAATAAATACTATGGTATGTGATTTGTCTTACCACTGTTGTTTTCGATAGATTTCAGCTGATCCTTAGTAAGGTTGTCGAGCACAGTGTCCACACATTTCTGCCACCTTTTTGCTGCATCTGTCTCAGAACTAGCCATAAGGCTACTGGACCACGACACACCTGTGCAAACACACCAATACAAAAACACCCATGCACATAAAGAGGGGGAAAAAATTAGCTATGCTTTCTGACATAGTTTACAAAATGTTAAATTCAGCATGATGTTAGATAAAACTAGAAGCAAACAAACTATTCTCTAGATGTAGAAACAACGGAGGCTGTTCACAACTGGGGTACAGCAGGGATCTGTGCTGAGACCTTTGTTCTTGTCCATTTAGACCAAATCTTCACACTGCTTCTCTTGTCAAATGTGAGAAAGTGTTATGTGTTCTCAGCTACCTGTCCTGATGCATGCAGTTTAACTTGATTTGTGGACCTTACTATAAACAACACTGGTATGACAAACACTTGATAAGAACAGATGTAAAGGCATTTGCAAAAATTCTACAGGTAGCAGGAAGATGGCTACAGAGATTTGGGCTTCTAACACAAAGTTCACATATTTCATGAAACCATTCATACCAGCTATATCGGCAAGATAAATCATCAAGATAAAATCATAAAAATAAAACATACAGTTGAAGTCAAAAGTTTACATACACCTTGCATAACCTGCAAAATGTCAATTATTTTCCAAAATAAGAGGGATCATACAAAATGCATGTTATTTTTCATTTAGTACTGACCTGAATAAGATATTTCACATAAAAGACATTTACATATAGTCCACAAGACAAAATAATAGTAATTTTTATAAATAATAATTAATAAAAAATGACCCCGTTCAAAAGTTTACACACACACACACTTGATTCTTAATACTGTGTGGTTACCTGAATGATCCACAGCTGTTTTTTTTTTTGTTTTTTTTTAGTGATTTTTTTTGTGTTCGTCCTGAACCATTAAACTGCTCGCTGATCTTCAGAAAAATCCTTCAGGTCCCACAAATTCTGTGGTTTTTCAGCATTTTTGTGTATTTGAACCCTTTCCAACAATGAATGTATGATTTTGAGATCTATCTTTTCACACTGAGGATAAACAATGTATTAAGAGCCAGAGGGTGTAAACTTTTGAACAGAATGAAGATGTGTACATTTTTCTTATTTTGCCTAAATAAAACATCATATTTTTTTCATTTAGTACTGCCCCTCAGAAGCTACAGAAGATACTTCTGTTTCCCAGAATAAATGAAATTTACCCTGATCTTCAAATTCAAAACGTTTTCACCCCTCAGCTCTTAATGCATTGTGTTTCCTTCTGGAGCATCAGTGAGTGTTTGAACCTTCTGTAATAGTTGCATATGAGTCCCTCAGTTGTCCTCAGTGTGAAAAGATGAATCTTATAGTCATACAGTCATTGCTCGAAAGGGTTCAAGTACACAAAAATGCTGAAAAACCACAGAATTTGTGGGACCTGAAGGACAAAAAAGGGACTCTTCAACAACTATCACTAAGCAAAAAAAAAAAAAAAAAAACAGCAGGTAACAACCCAGTATTAAGAATCAAGTGTATGTAAACTTTTGAACGGGGTCACTTTTATAAATTCAACTATTATTTTCTCTTGTGGACTATATGTAAATGTCTTTTATGTGAAATATCTTATTCAGGTCAGTACTAAATAAAAAACTAACATGCATTTTGTATGATTCCTCTTATTTTGTTAAAATAATTAACATTTTGCAGATTCTGCAAGGTGTATGTAAACTTTTGACTTCAACCAATGTATCTGCTTAACTTTTTGTTATATTCTTCCAATTGGAAGAAAGTAGATCCATTATCTGCTTTGCATCCATATTCTTTTTTTGTATTTCTTTTGTGTATTTCTGTTTATTATTCTCATTTGATTTGGTTCTGTTTGTTTGTTCCTTTAAACTTAAGCCGCATAGCATAATATGCATGAAAAGACGTATGATTAAAAAAAACACCATTCATTATTGTTATTGCTGTACGTGTATTTTATATTCACAGGTGCAGGATTTGTCTCCACTGTTGTTATTATTATCACATAATCTGTATTCACTTAAGCAAGAGTAAAAATAACTAGGACAAAACAGCTAAATCGCTTGTGGCTGTTGGAGTCATTCCAGATGGTCTTTGGGCTGAATTGTATTTCTAAAGCAACTTTCCCCACAAAACAAAGGAGCCCATCATTCTAGCAATAAAAAAAAAACTGCACTCCAGCTGTGGTACAGAAGTTACCTCTTCATTCTTTTGTTCAAAACATGCAAATTCTTGTGTTGAGAGAAAACAAATAAAAAATGGAAAGTGAAATAAAATAGATAACTGATTGATTTCAGCTGATTTGACATATGTATAGTAAAAATCACGTTCTAACTTACTAAATTAATGTAGTACAGTAGCTCCCAACCATGTTCCAGCAGGTCCCTCAAAACCACATTTTGGATGTCTCCCTAATTAAACAAGCATGATTCAGCTCATCAGAACATTAGAAGAGACTCCAACACTTGAAATAGGTGTGCCTAATAAGTGAGACATCCAAAACATGTTGGGGAACCTCCAGGTAAAGGGCTGTGAAATGGTGCTGTAGTAAGTAATTAACAATGCAGAGTAAGATACCTTAGGTAATATGATATTAGGTTCTGTAACGACATTTGATACGATTGTGACATCAGCACTGACACACATGCACATCTTAATAATGTCAGGGGAATCATAGATGTTTCGTTTAATTAAACTAAATTAAACAAAACATCTATGATTCCCCTGATGATTAATTTCTGGTGACAACTAAGGCAACTTATAAATATGCAGAATTTACAATAGTATTACTTTTCAACAATTATTACATTTTATTTAAAGTATTAAAGTCATTATTTTTTAAGATTTTTCAAATATAAATGTAGAAATACACTACAGTTAAAAAGGTCCAAGAAATGAATACTTATATTCTACAAGGATGCATTACATTGATCAAAAGTGATGGTAAGGATGTTTAAAGATTTCTATTTAAAAAAAATTCTGTTCATTGAACTTTCTATTCATCAAATAATTCTGAAAAAAAATCACAGTTTACACTAAAATATTAAGCAGCACAACTGTTTTCCGCATTGATAATAAAGAGAAATGTTTCTTGAGCACCAAATCAGCACATCAGAATGATTTCTGAAGAAACATGTGACACTGAAGAGTGGCGTAATGGCTGCCGAAAATTCAGCTTTGCCATCAAATGAATAAATAACATTTTAAAATATATTACAATAGAAAACAGCTATTTTAAATTATAATAATACTTCACAATATTACTGTTTTTACTGTATTTTTGATCAATTAAACAAAGCTGTGCTGAGCATAAGAGATTTCCTTCAAAAACAACAAATTTTCCTGACTCCAGACTTTTGAATGGGACTGTTATAAATTCAGATTTTAAACATTTGATATTAAGGAAGCAAACAGTAGGGTAGAGAGGGTATTAGAGGGAGTTGCACTGGCTGACTGTGCTCACTGTTGCGGGGCAACCAGGCTGCAGGTGAAACACTAGACACAGTGAGAGAGAGACAGAAGTTAAAGGAATCCAGAAAAGAGCTGGAAGAAAGAGAGGGAGATATTCAACACATCATAAACTTATAACAAGATAGCAGATCAGACAAATCATAAAACCTTGTATGAGTAAAGTGATTTGACAGTGCATTGCACTCTCGAGATATAATGCAGCTGTTTGCATTTGATGATTTCAACATTAGCAAATGTTTTGCCTAGATATAAAAACCACAGCTAAAATCACTTACTAGAAGGAACTGCAACCATTACTCCATAATCTTTGATTTCCTTAAAAGCAGTATCAGCCAAGATAACAGCTGCAACCACAATTACATTTGCACATGACACATATGTCAAATAAGTGGTACTTGGAATGGAAATGTTTGAGCCAGAATTGTGTATTTTTAAAAGGTGTGTATTAAATGATTATTCATTAGGTATTACTATACAAGTAAAAATCTAATATTCAAATGCTTGTCCTGGTTCACACATTCTTGACATTTTTCCGCCCAAGGACCAAGAATGTGTTTATGATTGACCTCTATCTACACTCGTCTCGTCCTTCTTCCTGTCCTGTGAGCACACACCTTTCTCAGACACTTTCCCTCTTCAAAAATCTCTCCCAACCTGCTTCTACCTGGTAACCCGGATGAGGCTGTCCACTGTTAATCCATCAACAGTCAAGAGGATGTGGGAATGAACCGAGTGGCCGTGTCTCAATACCTAGTGAGCTGCCCAACTAGTGGGCATCACGCGTTTACACACTTTATAGTGCACCAAATGCTATCTAGATACATAACTCATTCGTTTTTGAGACAGAGTCGATGTTTATGCATCAGTGGTCTTTATATCAAGACCATTAACATTCCTGTCTCGTGATCTTACGGGACACGTTTTTTACTCGCGATTTAACACGAAACTCGGATGGAAAATTTAGGTGCCGTAAAACGCAGTACAGATGTTTATAACAATAAGAGGTGTCGCAGTGTGTAAAGACAAGCGTAAGAAAGACATTTTACAATTCACTGTTGAAAATGTGCGTGAAGCCTCATTTTCCGATGCACCATGATCGTAATACCTCTTTCTAATCATGATTTTTTTATATATTACTCACCACCAAGTTAACTGACGCGATTAAACGCTCGTTTGGCACCTTGTAGTTTCGTAGGTTGTTATTTCCCAGTTGGACTCCAACTTCTGGATAACTTATCCCCCATCACAACTCCCAAGGCGTAGGTTTGTTGTAACGTTCAACGTAGACAAACTTCAGAGGCCAAATTTACCGTAAAGCCCCGAGAATGATCCGCAGAGAGCATGAATACATAAGTGCATAATGCTTTTAAATTTTACTTGCCATTTCTAGCTCCTGAAAAACAATGTGGTCTGTTTAGGGAGATATTTCATAAACAGACACTCTCTATAATTCTTGGGCGATTTATTGAAGCAGATATTGTCTCTGGCGTAAACGTTCCACATCTCCACCGTAATTTGCGTAGATGCGACGCGGGAAGCTGCAGCACTGATAAGCAGCGTCTTATCACAGAATCCTCAGAGGCGATAATGGAGCATCTGTACTGTTGAAACAGTTTATGAAAACTCAAACAACAGACTGATAAAACCCACATCAGAGGATACGCTCAGAGAGCGTGGACCACAGGAAACAAACACGCGACAGAAACCTCAGGGTATGGCAGGAAATTAACACTTTCAGCGCACAAAGGCTGGCAACAGTACAGGAAATGGAGGTAGTCATTGTAGAATTGAAGATATCATTTTTTGATTAAACGATATACACTGTAAAAATGTATTTTAATATAAAAACTATAAAGTCAGAGTGGTTACAATGTTCATTGTAATTTATCCTTACACTCAGGGCCGTACGCAGGTTTTTATAAATACCGAGGTCCCAAAATGGAGATTGGTAGGGGGGTTTGGGGGCATGCTCACCCGAGAAAATTTTGATTTTCCTGACTGACTTGTGTGCATTTTAAGATGTTTTAAGGCTCATAAATTGGATAATAATATAGGTTTAAAACCAGTGGGCAGTAGCATAAATTATTTTCAAGATAACAGATTCTTAAACATGAGAATCAGATTAAATGTTGCAATGAATGATCCACGCTACAAACTGGAAATAGAGAAGATATAGTTTATGTTTATGAATTTAATAAACTCAGTTATAATTATCATGGTAGCCTTCAGTAAAATCACGTGTCTAAAATGATTAAACATGAATATTAATATTATTATTATTTATTTTATTCACACTGATAGAAATTAATCTTTTCCAATAAGTTTAAACTGTTTTTTACATTTTAGGGGCATTTTTACCTTTATAAAGCCTTTTTTTTTCTCTCTAAAAGTGTCCATTATCTTTTGAGTCAAATTCTTACATTTAATCAGTGAACAAGAATAAGACATTTGGGCTGTTACCAAGCAAATGAAATTGGTTCATCTGAATGCATCTGAAGTGGCATTTAGATGTATTTACACACTGTTTAATGCAAGTCATGAATGCATTTAATCTGCAATTACAAATGCATAAATGTTTTGATATATTAAACAAAGCGTTTAATACTGATATTTGAAATTATTTAAAACATGAAAAAATTTGGGGGAAAAAGTCGAAATGTGGAATTAAAACCACCAATAGGTGGCAGCAAATCACTGTTAAGAGTCTTTGCGATTGAATTGAATCATGTAAACGGTTGATTCATTCGGAACGAAACACCATCATGTTGCTCAGAGATGCAAAACAGTGCTGTGGCTGTGTTTGGTATGATTTTGTTGGCGAAATAGAGCAAAAACAGGCAATATGGTGTCCAAACATAAGTCTCTTAATTAACTTACATTTATAGAACTGTTGTAAAAAATCAATATCACATTTGTAACCATGGTTACTGAGAAAAAGAACAAAAGCGTGATGTCCACGCACAATGAAATATAACTGCTCCATAAAGTATTTATTGCAACATTTCGACCATCACGTGACTTGGAGAAAAACACACTCTTCGTGTGAAATTGATTAACTATATGAGAGTAGTATGAGAATACATTTTCTGCCCCCATGTCTTGAATATTGTGTTCATTCTACTGAATCAGGCAGCGAAAGAACGCACTCTAAATGCGCACGCGCACAAATCTAGACTTCATGTTATGTATGCGCGCGCTCTGTAGGGGTGTTTTAAATGGTTATTGCAAAATACTCGATAATGTCAAATCGCACATCGTTAAAACAACAATTACGATATTATTGCAGACGATATATATCACACACCCCTACCGCTGAGGCATCTCAGATGAGAAGATCTGTTATCTTGGCTTTTAATCCTTGCAGTACCAAATCAGAATTAATATAAGGTAATTATTTTACAACTTATGTTATTGGAGAAATACCGAGGTCCGGACCTCGGGGACCTCAATGGTAGGTACGGCCCTGCTTACACTTTAAAGCGATGAAGAAAATCAAGATGAAAACTCATTAAGTAAAATCAGTGCTACTGTAGCGCCATCATTAGTACCTAAATAATACATAGCTGTAAGGACCTGTAGAAATTTTGAAAAGTTACCACCCCAGTGACAACTTTTGTACCATTTTACTAAGTGTGGTAGCCAAGCTCAAATAAGAATCACAGATTTTTACCTTGAATATGCCAGTTATTTTATTCTCCTTCTTTGGTGCGTATAGAAAAATCACAACAACACAGTACTTAAGGATTTAAAAATGTTCTTACAAGCAGACATCAAACTTATTTCTTGTGCATTTGCACTGGATATTTTAAGACCGTGTGAATTAATAATCCATTTATTCACTGCAAAGAGGCCACAATATTTTTTGTATATATAAAGAATTTATAGTAAATAATAAACTTAATGCAAAATTGCATAAGGAAAATTAAAATAACATTTTATGACAAAGAAATACATAAGATAGAACAAACAAAAATGAACATGCATTTCAGTACTACTAATATTAAATACTACAGTACAATCACTGTATAAAAAGTGGCTGACGTAACACACTGTTAACAGTTATGCATACTATTTACAGATGATAACCTGGATAAAAATGCAGCCATGATAAACTGGAGAACCACTACATGGTATGAAATAAGATGAATTTTTTTAGTTTATTTATACTTTATTATTTCACTAATTAATACTGTTTGCACAAATATAAGCAAAATGTACATTTCTGTAAAAATCCCCCTATAGTGTAAAAAATCTGAGCATGATCAGAGTACAAAATGTTATGTTAACGCATGCATGGACACCCATAGTCCCTAAAATCAAATGTAAGACAAGATCACATACCAAGTCTAAGGATCCTGATCAAATCATGTGCAGCCTGTTATACTCTAACTCCAGCTATAAAACCTGTCTTGGTATTTATTTTACATATGAAATAAGCAGACAAAGAGCTGGCTCTTTGCTTGTACCTTCTTTCTTTTGGATAGAGTCTTCTTCGCTACTCAGGTAAGTACTTTTTGTTCTCCCAAGGAAATGGGTACTCAGGTGCCTGGTTGTAGTGACCCATGAGGAAGATGGCCACTGTGCCAACAGAGAATAGCAAGATGGCTGCCCAGAAACAAACCTTGTCAATCATCTTACCAATCAGCACCCAACTCTCCATCTCCTGAGAAAAAAAAAAAGAGAGGAATAACATGAGAAAAACAAGATTGAGGAGGAAAAACAGTGTGGGTGGAGATGACTGCACTGAGAATGTTTAGAAAAGTGATCTCTTGGTAGGACACTCCTGCACTTACACAAACACACACACACACACACACACACACACACACACACACACACACTTACAGATCCAATGTCATTTTGCTGCTTAGTGGATTCAGCAATGAAGTTACAGGCATCCACACACTCTTATTTCTGGTGCTGTCTTTGCCAGACTATTGTAGAGGTTTGCTGTACTGCTCACATCAATTTCATCCACTAGAGGGAGACATACACAAACACTTAAGAAAATACAATAAATACAGGTATTAAAAATGTAAACATAAAAAACAAATAGTAATTTTAAAATCTATGTCTAAATAATGCTATTGATTATGAGATTAACAAGTTAACATGCAAAATCCATACATGCCAAAACATCTGAAGTAATAGTTCTCCCAAAAATGAAAATTTGCTGAAATGTACTCACCCTCAGGCCATTCAAGAAATGTAGATAAGTTTGTTTCTTCAACAGACTTGGAGAAATTTAGCAATAAATCACTTGCTCACTATGTATCCTCTGCAGTGAATGGGTGCCATGAGAATGAGAGTTCAAACAGCTGATAAAAACATCACAGTAATGCACAAGTAATTCACACAAAGGAAGTGTGAAGTGAAAAGTTGTCAATAGGGCATCCATCATTAAGGCATTTTAACTTTAAACCATTGCTTCTGGCCATAATCCATAACAATGCTTCGGTAATGAAAAGTTCATCCCCCGTTGTCTTTCACATCAAAATCCACCAACATATTGGTTTAGAACTGCTTTGAACTGTTTTCACTTGTAAACGGTGCTTGATCTGTGCCTATTTCTCTCCTGATTCAGATGATTCAACAGTCTGAAGTTAAATACATCTTAATGATGAGTTTATTACAAATGCAGTGAATATTTTCACTTTACGAGACATTGATTGATTGACTGGAGTCACGTGTATTAATTGTGGATTATTGAGATGTTTTTTTTTTCAGCTATTTTAACATCGTTCTGATGGCACCCATTCACTGCAGAAGATCCATTAGTGAGCGAGTGATGTAATGCTAAATTTGAAGAAATAAACTCATCTACATATTGAATGGCCTGAGGGTGAGAAATGTTTAGCAAATTTAATTTTTGAGTGAACTATTCCTTTAATTGTGCACCTCTCCTGAATCGAACACTGTAGTTCACAATACTCTTACTATATGTTATGAATGTTTTAGGTAAGTGAATGTTTGAATTTGTGTTACCAATTGAGCGCATGAGTCCATGTCTCTCTCTCTGTTTATCAAACATCATCTCACTGCGTGGCTGTTTCAAAACATATTCTTCAGCCCTCTGCATCAGCCCAAACGAACTGCGCCACCTCTCCCTCATTTCATATGCCCCACCTCCCGGCTCCTCCTCATCCAGAAATGAGGCCATGCCAAGGAAACGAGGGACCACCTCGAGGAAAATCTAATGGGTATAAGAGAAGTACAATAAAAGGACTACAGAATAAGAAGCTGTGTAATGATATTTCTCATTAAGAAATATATTAAGGACAAAAACACATATACGAACATGTTTGATGGTGTGTGACATGTTGTGTGTACTAGGACAACGGAGGGAGAAGTTGAGGACAATGATGCAGTAGGTCACGATCCGTGTGGTCATACACATGACGAAAATTAAATACCTAAAATAAAATCAAGAAAAGAGAAATTCGATTAAAACTAGTGAGACTGATTAAAGTTGGTTAAAAAATTAAATTGTCTACACATTCACATACACTGACACTCACTTGCCAATGAGAGGCACAGAAAGTGACGTTTCTGGAATCTTCTGAGCGATCAGGAAGAGAAACACAGTCTGAGCCAACAGTACAGAAATGGACACAGTCAACTTCTGCCCTCCAGCTAAGAGACAAAGGAGACAGAAAGAAAGAGCGAGACAAAGATGTAGTGTACAGAGAAAGACAGAGTGCAAAAAGAGAAATGACAGACAGCGGGATTATCATCACTGTAAGATAAAGAGAATGGGGGATAGTTCACCCAAAATGAAAATTCTGTCATTAATTACTCAGTTACTTTCTGGGCCTGGGAACATTTCAGTTACATTGCTGTCTTTGGAGGGTCAGAAAGCTCTCAGATTTCATCAAAAATATCTTAATTTGTGTTCCGAAGATGAACGAAGGTCTTACGGGTTTAGAACAACATGAGTAATTAATGACAGAATTTTCATTTTTGGGTGAACTATCCCTTTAAGGCATACTGACCATGAACCTAAGAATGTCTGCACATTCATGCATACACCTTTTGCAGGTAGAAAAAAAGCCAGAACGACCAGAGAGGAGATGAGAGAGCAGGGAAGGATGATGTTGATTATATATAAGAGTAGTTTCCTCTGGATGATGATGTTGAAATACACCTCTTGGTACTCCAGATCATCAGGAGAGTAACGTGAGTTTGTCAGCTTACGAGCAGGCCGATGCTTGATTGCCCACTCCCCGTTCTCTGTGAGACCATGCCAGCATTAGAAGAAAGAGATGTGAACTTTCCTCCTAGTATTAAATGTGATGTGCTGATTAGTTATTTTGTTATGTTTTGTATGTATTTTACTACATTACTCTGTATTGAATCTGTTTTCGATTCATTTTATGGTTGTTTAGAATTTATGTTGTTGGTAGTCTCTTATGCTAACCAAGGCTGCACTTATTTAATCAAAAATACAGTAAAAACATAAATATTGAGATATTATCAAAATTTAGGGTAACTGTTTTCTTTTTTAATATATTTTGTTATGTAATTTATCTCTGTGAAGATAAAGCTGAATTTTCAGCAGCCATTACTGCAGTCTTCAGTGTCACATGATTCTTCAGAAATCATTTTATTATGCTGATTTGCTGCTCAAGAAACATTTATGATTAGTATCATTTTTGAAAACAGTTGTGCTGCTTAATATTCATTCGGAAACCGTTATAAACAGAAATATTTTATTATATTATAAATGCCTTTCACTGGCGCTTTTGATCAAATTAATCTGTCCATGCTGAAAGAAATTCCTCCAAAGTGTGTGTGTGTGTGTGTGTGTTGTGTGTGTGTACCTGTACCTGTTTTTCTATTCTGGTGGGGACTTAAACCTGAATACACACAGACTCATGGGGACTTGTGTCACGGTGGGGGCCTAAATTGAGGTCCCCACGGGTAAACAAGCTTATAAATCACACAGAATGATTTTTTTTTGAAAATCTAAAAATGCAGAAAATTTCCTGGAAGGGGTAGGTTTAGGTGTAGGGTTGGTGTAGGGCAATAGAAAATACGGTCTGTACAGTAGAAAAACCATTACGCCTATGGAGAGTCCCCACAAG
>JAFVLL020008107.1:0-40543 GCA_021397915.2 Tor tambroides | reverse complement strand
GGTGCCACGGAACACGCGCTATTTTACGGATTAAAATAAAAGAGTAATAAAATATAAGGTAAGGTAGTAAATAAGTGTAGAATAGCACAACTATAAGCTATGGCTTGAGAGCCTATGGTTTCTGAACAGACTGTGGAATATCAGTCAGTCAAGCAAAGTGCACGCAACCCATAGCAACTCCTCAGATTGACAGATAGTCTATGTAAAAATAAACAGGAATTTTCCAACTTATGAGCGATAAGTTACCCATAATTGTTTTTGTTTTTTTTCCTCATATTGCACCATTTTTTTTTTTACATTTGAGCCCCTGCCCCTGAGGAACTCTCTGCACGTCCCTGTTCAGGTGCCACGGAACACGCGCTATTTTACGGATTAAAAATAAAAGAGTAATAAAATATAAGGTAAGGTAGTAAATAAGTGTAGAATAGCACTGTCTGTTTGCTTTTGTGCATCAATCCAAGTGTAAACGGTGAGAGATGTTGAGGCAGGTGAAAAGCGTTTGGTTAACGGTGAATATTGTCCTATCGTGCGTCCTGTTGCCGAGCCCCGCCTTGATGTGATGATTGACAGCTAGGGGGCGTGCTCGGCTCAGAATGCATTTTCAAATCCACAACGACTTAAACTATATTCATCGCGGGGTATTTAATGAAAATGCAACTGAAACGTCATATGTAAGTGTCAATGCATTTAAGAAAAATAAGACATTTAAATCACCATTTTGCTACCCTTTTGCTGCACCTTTGGCTCAGAATGCATTTTGAAACTCTCATTGAATTTTGCTACAATTAATATGTCTCACGATGAAAATGCAATCCCAAATGTCCTACCCCCAAGTCTAAAGGCATTTAGGAAAAACAGCATTTAAATGATAATTTTGCTACAGTTTTTGCTTGGACATGTTAAATATATCTAATCAATTTGGGTAATACATTTTCATTTTCATTTTTCAACTTATAAAGCTTTAAAATATGTTTTTAATATGCATATTAAAGCTAGTGTAGAAAATGGCAAATTTAAATTATATAATTGAATTTTCATTTTCATTTTGGACTATATGTTGCACACATGTATGGGAAAGTGTAAATTTAAATACAGAAATACATTGCCATTTTACATATTGCATTACCATTTTGCATTTTATATTGCAAATTGAATTTTGCTACACATATGCTTCCATACAGATCGGGCAAAAAACCTAGGACTAGTTCGCAAAAGTAGGTTTTAGACAAATTTCAAAATGGCGGGAAAATTTGCATACTGGAAATGAAATCGGATATAGCCATTTTGTTTTGATTGAGCCAAGGATTCCAATGATATAAGATACTTGAGTCTACGATAAACGGTCTAGGAGTTATGAGTGATTTCGTGTTTTTGATCGCTGTAGCACCACCGATAGGCCGATAGGAGTCGTTGGGTCTGAGTAGCGAGCCAGACTACTACCATCTGACCATGTTTCTGCTCTCTAGGCCTTACGGTTTGGTCTGCACGATCAGTTTTAGCGCGGAATAATAATAATAAAAATCCTAACAATTACAATAGGGTTTCAGCACTACGTGCTTGAATCCCTAATGAAACAATTATAAAATGTATAATAAAACACTATGAAGTAAAATCAGTCATTGAAATGCTACAAGTTAGGCATCATGACATTGTAATTTACAGAATGGAAAATGGATATTTATTTTGATATTCACTAAAGATTGCTTTTTAACTGTGTTATTAAATTTATTATTGTTTTAATCTAGACGTAAAAAGAGTAGAAATAAGCATGTACAGTTACATATCAACTATTTTACTATAATGCTCTTTGATGTTCTTCTTGGCATTATAACATTGGTTTTTGATGATGTCACACCTTTTTGTGTTTTATGCTCTCTTTCTCTCTCTGTCCCTCTTTCTCTCAGGATTTAAATTACTACGATGCACGATCCAAATGCATATCTCCTGCAGTATTCTTTGCTAAGCTAACTGAAGAGAAGACACAGGTTTTTTATTTATGGTTATTCCAGAAGGCATTAAAATTATTTTGCATATATGACATGTCTTTTAAAATATTTCCCTCCACAGCTGGATCGTATAGTTGTGTTTGAAAATTACTACACTGACAGAGATGTAATGGCGGAGATCAATAACTATCGACAGATCAACCATGATGTTGTTGTGATACGTGTTCTGCTCAAAAAAATGTATGTATTGTGGAACTTGTTCTTGATTTCCAAAATTGAAATTTTATATCTTTCCATTAAAATATATGCAGCTTGAAGCAGAAATGTCACAAAAATTGCTGTAGTTGCAAATAAATCTTGTATTGTTTGTTTTGAACAGATCTCCAATGTATACTTTGAAATACAAACTGAGCTCCAACATTATAGAGCTTTGGGGTTTTAGCGAGCAGATCCTGAAGTAAGATCTTTAACTGAATCTTATGTTGTACTCCGTATATCTTCGTTCTTGTGAAATACTTTAAGATTCTTTTTTGTGAAAAAAAAACAAACAAACTTGTAGCTGTCCATAATTTACCAAATATTTACAGTATTTACTTCCATTCAAAAAGTTCAAAATGTTTTGAAAGAAGGTTTTAAATGTAAAAGATGTTTTAAATAAATTAGTGAATAAATAAAAAATGTTTTAAAATGTATTTTAAAATGTAACTTCTGTGATGGCAATGCTGAATTTTCAGCAGTCATTACTTCAGTCTTCAGTGTCACATGATCCTTCAGAAATCATTGCAACACGCTGATTTGGTGCTCAAGAAATATTTTTTCTTATTAATATCAATGCTGAAAAACAGTACTGCTTAAAGGGGTCATATGATGCTTTTTTTAAAGATCATTATTTTGTGTATTTGGTGTAACAGAATATGTTGACATGTTTTATTGTTCAAAAAACACATTATTTTTCAAATACTGTACATTATTGTAAGTCCTCTATGCCCTGCCTCTCTCAAATGCTTCGTTTTCTACAAAGTCCCTCCTTCCGACAAGTGCGGTCTGCTCTGATTGGTCAACTTGCACAGTGCATTGTGATTGGCCGAACACAAGCCGCGTCGGAAAATGTAACGCCCCTTTCCATAATCGCAAGCTTTAGCTTTCAAAATTATAGTAAAGACAGTTAATAATGTCCTTGTTTTTACAATCAGTTCAAGCCCGAGAGGGGAACAGAGTCGCGTGACAGACACAGTAATGAAGCTCGTATGTGTTTGCACACAAGCCGCGGTTGTGTGACCGTTTCTCCCTCTCTCTCTCTCGCTCACACACACACACACGACGCGCAAAATTCCGCGTTTAAACAGTCAATAGCAAATACTTAAACTGATAACAAATCATACAGTCGCTGATTCAGAAGCGCCACATTGTCATAGCAAAGTCAGAATTACCTCCTCTCCTAGGTTCACGAAACGGTCGTCCATAAAATGCTTTGCTGTTCTGTTGTAAGTAATCTTAATGATTCCTAAATGCATCTACTTTCAGAAGGCCAAATAAAGTGCTTTTGCTTTCACCTAGAAACACACAGCGTCTCCCTGTCATGGCTGCTTCAACACAACTGCGGTTACTGAAACCACGCCTTCTTTCTTTGCGTGAACATTTGGCCTGCATTATGCAAATATTTCTACATCTTGACGTCAAGATGTGGGGGCGTGTTTTAACGAGCCGTGGGGGGCAAAGCAGAGTCTTAACTTTGATAAAGAATATCTCTGGTTTTGAGACTTTAGTCTTTGCAACTTCAGGGATCTTATCTATGCACAATCAGCTTGTAACACTCCAAAGAGAAAGGAAAACTTGAAATCGCATCATATGACCCCTTTAATATTTTTGTGGAAACGTTGATAAATGTTTTTCAGGATTCTTTTATGAATAGAAAGTTCAAAAGAACAGCATTTATACGAAATAAAAATACTTTGTAACATCATAAATTACTGACATTTTCATCAACTTAATACATCCTTGCTGAATTAAGTAATTTCTTTTGAATATCTAATAATAATTTGCTTTTTTATAATAAGTTTCTTAAAGATTATGTCATTATTTTTAACTTCATTTGCAAATAGGTAAATTAGAATAGGAAAGTTCAGCATTAGAATAGGTAAATTTGATTAAATTCGAACTGTCCAATTCAGGTAATTGTATAAAACTCTCACATTAACAAAGTTGTTCATAGAATCCCCCATCTGGAATTTTTGCTGTTTGTAGCTCTAGTTTTTATTTTTATATTAGTGCGTATAAGTAGAAATGATTCAATACCATACTTCCTTATGTCAATTTGTAAACAAAAAATGTATTTTACTTCTTACTAATTTACTTTTGAATCTATTCTTAGACAATGGCTGGAGTTTCAGTTGTTCATTAAGATTTGTTCTGTGGTTGTAGGTTTGTCTCAGAGAGAGGCTCCTCGAGGATCTTGCAGCATGTGGAGCACATGGACAGAGTCTATAACATCCCACCACCACAGGGGCACAAAACTGAACCTGAGAGAGCTGCTGATGTCATCTCACTGCCGGCAACACCAAAGTTAAGGTATGACCATAAAAAATCCATAAATTACTTGTATTAAACAAAATGTTCATCAATCTCTTTATGTTGGGTGGTTGTGGTCCAGCATATAATCCAGTGGAGACCAGACAGGTCATTAATACATTGAAAATGAAATGCTAATTAAAACCTGTCTTCATCAATTCTCTTTTCTCTCTTTTCATAGATGGAAAGGTGTGCGAGTGTTCATCTCTTCTACGTTCAGGGACATGCATGCGGAGAGGGATGTTCTTGTGCGTAGCGTGTTTCCCGAGCTCAGGAGACGCGCCGCTCCACACTACCTCTACCTGCAGGAAGTGGAGCTGCGCTGGGGCGTTACCGAGGAGGAGTCTAACCGTTCTGTGGAGCTCTGTCTGTCGGAGGTCTGCCGCAGTCAGCTGCTGCTCGGGATTCTGGGAGAGAGATACGGCCTTGTGCCGCCCCGCCCCACCCTACCTGAGCTTCCTCAATACATCTGGGTAATTACATTTATTTGTCTGATAGATGCTTTTAGAAAAAGTGTGATACAAGTTATTAGTCACATGCAATCTTGCTGCACAGCATTAAGTTCAATGTTCACCACAGTTAAAGTTGACCAATAAGTTGTAAGCTAGATAAGAGAATCGAGGTGAAAAGTAAAAGATACACAACCGTTCAGTAGTTTGGGGACAGTACTTTTTTTTTTCTTTGTTTTTTCAAAGACACTAATGAGCAATTCCATACAAATGCCAACCTTGCCATGAAAAATTATTTTTTTTTACAGAAAGAACAAAACCCTATTTTAAGTTGTGCATTTAGGACTGTATTTTACTGCATTAATGTGCTTTAATAGAAGTTTGAAGGGAGTCGCCATATTTATCCACCACAAATAAGGTGTGCACCGAAAGTAAAATGACATATTCATCCTACTATATTTCGTGTTTTCAAAAGAGAGATCAAAGGCTACCCATTTTTTAAATTCCTGTCAACATTAAGCATTTTGTAGAAAGATAGAGACCTGTCTGAAAAAACAAAAACACTCACTTTGTCCTAACAACAGTGATTTTTGGATTTATACGCTTTAGATTTATGAAGTCATGATGCTTCAGTGATGCCACATCTGTAACATTTTAAACGTTAAATTTATATCATATAAAAAATATTAACACAATTAACTAGAAACTTTCTGTACAAAGCCAAATTATGTCCATTCTAATAATGATCAACATCTCATCTCCCTTCTTTGCTCTGCCAGCTGAACTCTGCGCCTGATGGGTTATCCATCACTGAAATGGAGATTCGACAGTTTCAAGCTCTGTACCCAGACTCTGCCCAGAGCCACATGTTCTTCTACTTCAGATCACCTCATCTCGCCAGGTATACGTTTACTTATTATTTGTCAGGTGATCATATTCTTTTTGTCTCTGTAGTTGACTTGACAGACAGCAAAATAAAATGAAATAATGGAAAACACATTATCTACTGCAAGCTGATGTTTCTGAGGTTTTGTGATTTACAGTAGATACAGTATGTCATATCATGTATATTTTGTGTGTTTGTTTGTTTAGTTCGGTGCCAGTGGCATGGAGGACAGACTATGTGGCAGAATCCAAAGAAGCTGAAGCTAAACTGAACAGCTTGAAAACATGGATCCAGAACAACGACTTCAAAGTGACAGAAAAGTGAGTTCAGTACATTTGTTTTGCCAGCACAGTAGGGGTGTGCTACATGACGATTTTTGATTGTGGACAATAAAAATGTCTCCACGATCTGCTTTTGAGGAAATAACGTAGTATCGTGCTACAGCGCACATTCTATCAGTTACAGTTCTGACGCCTCATACTGTACAACCCACATGCATTCACATCAGTGTTAACTCAGCGGTAGAGTTTCTCTTACGGGACACTGCACTTATTCGCAATCACAAAAGTACATTATGTGCATGTGCTTTAAAACCTTTCCGGTTAAATGTTTTATTCGCGCGCTGGTCTGACGTGCACTTTTTCTGCGCGCCGCAGCCTACACCCGAAGCGTGCGCTCTGAAGCCCGTCAAACAGTGACTGATTACTGAACTGTTATCTTTTGCGCTAATACTGTCAAAACACACAAGGTTTACATATAGACTCAGTTGGTTATGTCTAAAATGAAAGTAAACAGTTGAGAGAAAAACAGATACTTGCCTGTATATTAGATACGTGGTCTTAAACGGACAATACTAAACATGCAGCCGACTGTCATTAAAGGGATAGTTCACCCTAAAATTTTATTTCTGTCATTATTTACTCACTCACATGTTGTCCCAAACCTGTATTAATTTCTTTCTTGTGCTGAACAAAAAAGAAGATATTTTGAAGAATGATATTTAGAATTCATATTCTCTTAGTTATCCCTGTGAATGGGGTGGGGTGGTGGATGGAAAGCCCTATCTGAAAGGCTTGGAGGACTTCGGGAGGGCGGCGCTGGAGGATATCTGGCAAGCCATACAACAGCTCTTTGTGAAGGTCAGACTAGGACTTCTACTTTTTGGGGGCCACTCAATCACTTGAAATATCGATACGTCAGTTATAATATGAAAAAATGAATGAGGATAAATAGATATGAGTATGAAATGTAATAAAAAAAAATGGCTAAATTGAAAATATTGTATTCATTTTAATTCAGTGCGCAATTATATTTAGTATGTTCTACTATTGTATATTTTATAAATAATGGAATTGGGATATTCTACAATCTACATATTGGTATTATCTATCTTATTTGCTAATGAATAGAATTAGCAGAATTTGTCTGCCTTGGCCAATGACAGCATCTCAAATATGTCCCACAGCAGATTATGTCCCACCGTCTGGTCCAATTGGAAAATCAAACATAGGGCACTAGATAATAGAAAAGGCAAATGTGACCCTGGAGCACAAAACCAGTCTTAAGTCGCTGGGGTATTGGATGTAGCAATGGCCAAAAATACATTGTATGGGTCAAAATTATTGATTTTGTCAAAAATCATTAGGAAATTAAGTAAAGATCATGTTCCATGAAGATATTTTGTAAATTTCCTACTGTAAATATATCAAAACTTAATTTTTGATTCGTAATATTCATTGCTAAGAACTTCATTTGGACAGCTTTAAAGGCGATTTTCTCAATATTTAGAGAATTTCCAGATTTTCAAATAGTTGTATCTCGGCCAAATATTGTCCTATCCTAACAAACCATACATCAATGGAAAGCTTATTTATTCAGCTTTCAGATGATGTATAAATCTCAATTTTGAAAAATTGACTGGTTTTGTGGTCCAGGGTCACATTTATGCAATTACCAGCCTCTTCATAATCACATATCAGTACTTCCATATTATGAGTTTGCTAAATTAAACATATTTCTATTAGATTGTTAATTTATTTCAATGTTTTTATTAAATTATGTTTGCATTTAAAATTGTTTAGTTTATTCATATCAATGTATTTAACATCATTTCCTTTCTTGTTTTGTAGGAGACAGATGAAGATGTGGCCTCAGAGATTAAGGAACAGGAAGTGCATCAGGATGCCCAACAGCAGCAGTTTCACGGCAGGACAAATCTTATTTCTTTGGCTACAGAAAAAGTTCAAGAATGTCAGCAAAAAGGAGGAATTCTGATGGTTGAGGGAAATCCTGGAGAGGGCAAAACTGTGTTCATGGTATCTGTACATTGTATAAATTACCATTGTTCTTCATGTATGAATGCCAGTGTATGATCTGTTAATCTGTTTTAATCTGAATATCTCTCTGTCTTCTGTTTTTATTAAGGCTGCCTTAGCCCATGCACTCAAAACCTCTGTCAAAAACAAGAAAGCCCCTCTGTGTGATGTCATATCCTACTCTACAGATGCTAGCCAGTCAGCTTGCAGTGTTGTGCAGCTTCTTCGCTGTCTTGTTCAATGGCTGAGGAAAAGAAAAGACGATGTGGAGTTGCCTTCAAACACATCTTATAAGTAAGGAAGTATCTGATGTAACATGCATCGTCATTTCAGAAAACTTGTTTCAGAAACATTGTCTTGTTGCACTACAGAGACTTGTTGTCTGAGTTCCACTTGAACTTTAATGACCGGAACACAGAGTCACTGGCATTGCTTGTTGATGGGGCGGACTGTATCCATGACGGTCGAGGTCAAAGGGTGTCAGAATGGATCCCACAGCACATCCCTAAAGTAAGAAAAACACATTCACACTTACTGTAAAAAAGTGGATTTAAAATGATTAAACTTTCTCATCAACCAGTCACTTTTCGTTGTCCCCTCAGGGTGTCTGTTTGGTCCTGAGTGTTACTTCAGAATCATCTCTACAAAACACTGTTAGCAAAAGGAAAGGTACAGTGTTATTTCCACTGGGGGAATTATCTTTACCTGACAAAAAGGAGATTGTACAGAAGCAGCTTGTTGAGTTTGGAAAGAAACTGAGCGATTCTGCTTTCAATAACCAGGTGAACTTCCCTTTTGTTGTTGGAGTAATATAAGAAAAAATTGACACGTTTTTGCATATCTAGTAAATTCATCATTGTGTTCCTCTGTAGCTTCAGACACTGCTGATGAAGAAAGGCTCTGTGAGTCCACTCTACCTCCGATTGGCCTGTGAGGAGCTTAAGAATTATGCCTCCTTTGAGAAGGTAAATAATTGTTAAAGAATTAATTTTTTTGAAATGTGTTTTTTAGTGATCTACATAATGTTATTTTGCTAAAGAAATGTGAAGTTGAACATAGCATTGATGATGGAATTTCTCATTTAGATGAAGAACAGCCTGCAGTCTCTTCCTCAGTCTCTTGGTGAGCTGGTGCAGCACAGTCTGCTGAAGCTGCAGAATCAATATTGCAGAGCAGGACTGGGATGGGCATTAGCTACACTTGCCATCAGCTCCACTGGTAAACAACATATTATTTATTTCTCTGCAAGAACTAATTAATTCGATGCTGTATTAATGTTTTGTTAATTCTTTAAATTTGGCTCTACAGGGGTCCAGGGTTGGCCTGTCCAATTAAATTATCCAACCCTTCTCTCTTAAAGGGGGTACCATGATACAGTGATTAATGTCAAATAGTAATACTAATATAGCACTGAATGATTAATATATCATTGTAATTACATGGTAAGCCCATCCAGAAAGCATGATTCAGGGTCGTACTATGGGACTTGTTTTGCTTATTTTTATTATAAAGAACTGTGTCCCAATGTACGTCTTAAGGTGCAGTCATATTGGTAAAATTTCACATGCAAAAAGGCCCATTGTCTGTTGTCAATAATGTAGCAATGTATGAAGCACAGCTCACACAGAAGTCACTTCCAAACCAAACGAGTTTCTGTTAATCAAAGCAGCAAATTCACGAGTCATGACCAACTTGAACCCCATGCAATATCTGTCTGGAAATCTTTTGCCCTCACATGAAATTCATGATTGCGTGGATTCGAATTGAAATGACTGAATTTCGAAAGTGAAAAATTTGCCAAATAAGAGTAAAAGTAAATGTGACCACACCTTTAGAAATTTCATTAATAGATGTTTATTAAAAAGGTCACACCTGGGAACCTGGGAAGATTTTAGAGATTCTATCAAATATGAAACATCAACCTAAAGCTTTAACTCAAACTGTATTAAATATTAAGATCTTATATAATTTTTATCATAATGTTGTCAGAGGTTTAATTGCAAATTGTTTTTTTGGTAAATAAATGAATTCATTTAATGCACTGGATATATTAAGAAATCAGCACACAGAAATCAAAAGCTTAAACAAATTCATTTGTTGATTTGTTTTCATTTGAATGTATTGAAAATAAATATTTTTCTAATCACTTTCTTTCACAGGACTGCGGGAAAGTTCTCTTTACACTGTGCTGAACATGTGCAATGATTTAAACTCCAGAGGTGGTCTGGTAACATGGCAGGAAATTCTCCATATAGCGAGGCATCCAGAGAGCCGTGTCCCCATGGCAGTATTCTCTCAGCTGGCACGAACTTTGCACAGGTACAGCCCAGCGAAATATATGGACATAAGAAGTAACTGTCGCTTATAATAATTTGTTTGGTCATTCTTCTGATGCAGCCTAATTGGACCGTCCCATGGTCAGGGCTCAGATGACCTCCTGATTTTGACCCATTCAGAGGTGAAGTCAGCCTTTGAACATCTGTATCTGTCTACTGAGGAGAGTAGAACCAGAAGTCATCTGATAATTGCAGGTAAAACAAGATGCATGTAAATCATGATACATTTTTTTTTAATGCCTTTTCATTCATATAGGACAGTAGAGAGACGACAGGAAAGTACTGGGAGGAGAGAGGGGAGCGGGATCGACAAAGGACCTTGAGACGTGAATCGAACTCGGGTAGCCGTGAGCGCAGTTGTGCTATATGTCGACGCACTAACCACAAGACTATTGGCGCCGACAATCATGATACATTTTATGCGTTTCATACGCTATTGCTTGAAGGTTTTGGGTTCAGCAAGGTTTTTGTGTGTGTGTTAGAGGCTGACATTTTTTCGGGAATCCTGCGGGTCACGGGAATCCCGCGGGATGGGAAACAAAATCGCTACGAATCACGTGATTGGGACGGGACAGGAAAAAATGTCAGCGGGAGTGGGCGGGACCGGGAATAGTAATGATACCCAACTTTATACACAAATATACCTTTTATATAAATAAACTATAAACTGTATATTTTAATTCTGAACTCAATTTTAGTTATGCTCTCCTCCTGTTTGCTTTGGTGTGGCTGGTTAAAGGGGACCTATTATGCTCCTTTTTACAAGATGTAAAATAAGTCTCTGATATCCCCAGAGTGTGTATGTGAAGTTTTAGCTCAAAATACCCAACAGATATTTTTTTTATAGCTTGTTAAAATTGCCACTTTTAGGGTATGAGCCCAAACGCTCTGATATTGAGTATGTTGCTTTAATGCAAATGAGCTGTTGCTCCCGGAGAAAAGGGCGGAGCTTCAAGAGTTCAAGTTGCCTCATTAGCAGTGCTAGCCTTTGCAAATAAACATTCCACGATTAGTACAAGCTGGTTATCTTTGCAGAAAAAATACTCTGTTTCAAAATCAGTCATCTGATTGTACTGTGCATAATAAATTCGCATTCATGAATTACACAGACGGGAGCATGGCGGGATAAAAATAACAACATAGCTGGTCTCATAGTGCATGGCATGCTATCACAAACTTTATAAGTCCCACTTGTGATTATGAGCTCAGCAAACTCAAGCGATCGAATCACATTGCTTTCATATGCAACTTTTAACTACCACATTCCTATTCAAGATCATTCATGAAGACAGCACCAGTGAAAACAGACAGACAATGGTAGCTTTAGCATCATTAGCCTTACAGAGTGCCAAGAAGCTCTTTCAGAGGGGCAATTTGGAAAACAAACACGTGACACTTACTTTGTCTGGAGCTGACGTTCGCGCACGAAGCGTTGGTATCCCTACATGTTTTGGAGACTTTACCGATTTTTTTTCGGGACATTTCCTTAGACAATGAAACTTAACCACAGTTTCCACAGGCTCAGCTGGAGGGAGTCTGTGGAGACTCCTATGTTTGTTAATGCATCCCAAAACACAACACTTGAAAAGCCTCTTTGGCGCTGCCATTGTATATCTCCAGCAGCTACAGCAAGTGATCAGTAATGGCAGAGGCGGACCGCAGCTTCTCACTCAGGGCTGTGTCTATAGGACAGCGTCACAAATGGGCGGGACTTTTTCCCCTCAGTGATGTCCACAGAGGGAGAATCTGAAACAGCTGGTTCTGAGAGACTGTTTATAATTTTTTTAGATTATAATAAAATGAGTTGGTGGATTTTTACCATTATAGGCTGGTTAAGAGCTAAACACTGTACATAACTGTGAAACCAAACAATAATATAAAAAGTGATTTTTTGGACAATAGGTCCCCTAAGTGGAATGACGAGCCTGACGGACAGATCGCGTCGGTCTATGTGGTAATACAGTACTGGCAGGACATCCAAACGAATACCTATCATTCATCGCACCCTCAACATGGCTTTTCATCTGAAAGATGTATGTAGTAGCAACTTTACATGGCCGCTCAATATGATGCTAACCTAGAGAAATGTGCGCTATTGAAGTGTGTGTGTGGTGGAGAGTGGAAACTGAATAGCGCGCTCGCTGCAGGACAGGCGCCGGTGCGCTCACTTGCTCTTAAAATCTCCCTAATTTTTGGTCATACAGATAAAAGTAGCCTAATACATCTTTCGAATCTGTAAAGACTCTACGTTTATTTGTGTGCACTCAGAATAACAACGAAACGCTTCTGTAAAGTAATTAAAGCAAACAGGATGCGCTTCTGCCGTCTGGTCTCTGTGAACCGGATCGCTAAACTCCGTGTATGAAAAATATATCTATAGAGAGTAAAATGTCTACTTTCAAATGAAAAAAATTAAAATAGAAGACGTGTGAGTATGGATGATTTACATGAAATTTAATGTGTGCAATGCACACTGTTCATTGTTTAAGCTAGCTTTCAGTTCAAAATAATAACAAAAAACTACATTTTTTTTTTTTTTTTTTTTTTTTTTGTTCAACTAAGGTGGGCACGCTGTGATCTGTACTATATTTTTACTGTAACTGACAGATTTCGGCCAAAAAAAAAAGCACAACACGGGTGTGGGAGGGAATGGGAGTCATTCTTCCGGGAGTGGAACGGGACGGGATTTTCCCCCAGTTTTTCCGTGGGACTGGGACGGGATGAGATTTTTTTTGGGGAGTGGGACGGGAGAGTTTTGAAAATCTACTCCCGTGTCACCCTCTAATGTGTGTGTGTGTGTGTGTGTGTGTGTGTGTTAAGAAAATTAATACTTTTATGCATCAAGGATGCATAAAATTGACACTTTATATAGTTACAGAAGATTTTTATTTTAAATAACTACTGTTGTTTTAAACCTACTCTATTTATCCAAGAACCATGAAAAAAGAATGTCATGGTTTTAGCTTTACCATCACAGGAACAAATTACATTTTAAAATATCTCAAATGGAAAATAGTTATTTTAAATTATAATATTTCACAATTTTTATCAAATAAATGCAGCCTTGATGAGCATGAGAGAATTCTTACAAAAAAATTTTTTAGCAATCCCAAACTTTATAATATATATACTTTATAAATATATATGTTTTTATATATTTATTTCTGTATAACTTTTTTCCAGCTCACCTTTGGGTACAGTCAAATCCTCAGGGGAAGGGACAGTATTTCTTCTTCAATTCTTGGCGATGATATTCTGTCTCAACTCCTGCGCACTGGTCAGTGCTGTCCTCCTGTTTCCTTCTTGATCTTTTGAGTCATGAGCAATATGAGGTTACAAAACTCATAAGAAATGATTCTTCTCTCTCTGTGCTCAGATGGACAGTAAGCAGTGGGAGACTTTGTGTTTTCTGCTCTCCAATTACTACTTCCTCTATGCTAATGTACGACATGGACTTCTTCATCAACTTTTGGAGACCTACATTTTGTTTGGTAAGAGAGCCTTAATGCTTCTGATTTTTAGCAGTAGTACATTTCTTCATAGATCACATATCACATATTGATAGATAAAAACAAAAACTATGTAGCCCAAAAATATGAGACCCATCAGCTCCAGCTGAAAAGTTCAACAGGTATGTTAACTTTTTTTATTATTGTATACTGGTAAAAACCCAACCATAGTGACATGAAAAAAGACTTAAAATAGATTAATTTGTTTTCAGTGAGTGAGAATGTGTACTGAATCTACAAATCACAATTTCTGTGGTAAACCTATACCAAATTCATGTGTGTTTTTCAGATAACATGAAGGATTTTGAGGACTGTCTCAGTTTTCTGAAGCGCCACAGCCTTCTCTTCTCCCAGTGGCCTGCTCTCTTTGTACAAACAGCTCTTAATGAACCTTGTGACAGCTCTGCCCATTTGTGGGCAGAAAGCATGACGAGAAATGGAGGCAAGCATGCTCTTAAATGGCTAAACTGCACAAATGCAACACAAAAAGAAGCCAGGTACTAATATTGGTCCTTATTAATAGCATATTATTCTCACATTTTGAGTTTAAACAGTCGTTTATAAATCCAGATTATTATGGACTGACCTGTTTTTTAGCCATCTAATAATGGGTATTTATGCTATTTAGAATTGTTGTTTTTAGAAACCTCAACAAAAAATCTTGAAACCTTAAACATTTTTATCATGTTTAAATTAGATTTTGAATTATATTTAATTTAATAATGTAGTTTCAGACTTCTTGGACACCACTATGTGCAAAAGTTATTTATCTAGAATTGTTTTCATGCACCAGTGAGCTGGTTTCTACCTATCACTCTGAGCCGAGTTGTGTGGCGGTGAGTTCTGATGGAAAACTTGTGGCAGTAGGAACCGGAGAGGGAACAATTCACTTCCTGCATACAGAGACTGGACAGGTGACAGTTCAGTGTAAAAAAAAAAACAGATCTGCAATGATTTTCAGCATTTTTAAGATAATTCAGTGGACATAAAAATTGGCTTTTTTACGTTAATTTTTTCAAACAGGAAGTGAAGTCATTGATGAGCAGTGCTGATGGCATCTCCAGTTGTGCCTTCCTTGGGGAGGAGCTTCTGTTAACAACCTCATTTGATGGGCAGGTGGAGGTGTGGGATGTTGCAAGTGGTTGCAGGTAACTTTTTTTCTTACTCAAATGTACAATGTACTTAGAAAAAGAAAAAAAATGAATGAAATATGACTAACCTGTGAAAAATACTCTGTAACTTTAAGAACTGGCCACATGAATGCCCACTCCAACTTGATCACAGGATGTGATGTCAGTCCAGACAAAAAACTCTTTGCTACGGTCTCACTAGACTTTAACTTGAAGGTAAAACCAAGAAAAAAATTCTATTTAATTCTGAACTACACTGTTTTGAAGTATTCATCATTTATGTGGCTGTACTCAGGTGTGGTCAGCGCAGAAGAGCACAGAAGTGGCCTCTCTCATGAATCCCTCCCCCCTGAACTGTGTGAACTTTGACCTTGAGGATCAGCTCGTGGCAGTGGGATGCTGGGATGGAGCTGTTCGTTTGTGGAACTGGCTTGAACAGAAAAACGTTACGGTGAGGAATGACTCCAAAGATACAGTACGCTATTATGCCTTATATACTAAAACTTATCATTTCTCTTCTATTTAGACTCTGTTAGGTCATCAGAGTTCAGTGCGGAGTCTGTCTTTCTCTCCCTGCTCCTCCATGTTGTGCTCAGGCTGTCTGTCAGGAGAAGTGCGGCTCTGGTCAGTGACAGCAGCTGCTTGTGTGGGCAGTTATCATGCTCACCGCGGCTCCACGCAGTCACTAAACTTCCTTCAGGGAGGAAACCTCTTGCTGAGCGCTGGACATGACAGTGTGGTGAGGAATATTATCTTACAGTCTTCATTTTCAGTTATTAGTAGGGATAACCTGTTGACAATATGTGATGATTCAAGTTGGGGGTAGGAGTATATATGAATGTATCTCTGAGGAGAACTGACTGTCTTCAGAAAAGTTTAGATGGTATCATCTTTTCATTTTGCTTCTGCATAATGTATATTTAATTAGTATGGCGTTATTTTACTGCCAAATGTTGAGAGCGCATTTTTGTAGCACGAAAGTAGATTAATATAATGCGCCGTAATCTCCTCAGCCTTCAGCATGCAGATTTTCTTTGAGCCGACAAACCGGACGCGACTGGATATGGCTACTCACAAGAGAGAGAGTGCACAAGACTTAAACGGTTCTCCTCACCAAATGTGTAAGCGTATGCTACCAAATTCTTTTGTCCTGTAAGGCCATGACATCCTCCATGTTTTGCGCTTTAGATATTAATTCATTTTACACCTGGATTAAACGCTAAAAGTTATCAACTAATTCAGATTTTTCTTTAATTGACCCAAGGAAAATATCAGGGCTCTGTGAAGAGGGAACTGATCCTGAATGTCTTAAGCAATTTAATAATATTTCTAGTCATAACAGTTCAAATGTATATTAGAAATGGCTAGGAATCGGGTGCTAGGATGATTTAAAACAAAAAACAAAACTAGTTTGTCTAATCGTTTGGTCAAACCCCTCTGAGCAATTTATCTAAACAAACAAACAAACAAAAAGACAGAACTAAGACAGAACTAGGGTCAGATGCACTATTCCCTAAATAGCCTACTTAAGATGTGGAGACCAAATATAACACTATAATGAATTTATCATATTTGTGATAACATCACTACATTATATTCTATGGGTGTAATGTATTTGCAGACAGTGTCATTACCTATAACTGTCATATAACTGTATATTCACTGTTTTAGAGGAGAGTGCCATTGAATGTGTTGCTAATATGAAGTGAGTTTTCATGAAAAGAAAATCTAACTAAAATCAGAACTGAAAACAAACACTGGATTTAAAAAAAAAAAAAGATAACTAAATAAAAAAAAAACTCCCAATAAATGTCCAAACAGCGATTCTATCAGAGCATTTAGTGTGTTAGGATATCGTTTACAACTATTTTTGCATTTGATGTTGTTTGATAGGAATTGTTACTTACTATAGCCAACAACTGAGAATGTATTGCAATGATTTTAAATTCAGTTGAGGTATCTGACATAATATGACATAACATTGAGCTTTAATATGAAGTCTTTAGTGACATGGGCTGTTTTTAGATAAATCGAGGGGTTTGATCAACTACAGATCATCCAAGCACCTAGTTTCTAGCCATTTCAAATATACATTTGATTAACATTGCTAAATATTAGTAAACAGGAAAGAAATGAAAGATCCTTCTTTGATTGTCAATATATTTCACAGAAAAGAACAAAATACACACATAAAAGATATAAAGTAAAACAAAATAGCCTACAATAACCAGTGTGTTAAAACAAATATGTAACAATAAAAAAAAAATTAAAGGAAAGGCCCTAATCAAGAAATCTTTTTTAGATATTTTTTAAAAGTGCATAATGATAACTTTTGACAACGTTTAATTCAGGCGTGAAAATAATTCTTCTTCATATATATATTTCAACCCAAGTACACAATACATGTATGGCCACATGAACTTTAAGAATCATATACTTGTTTGTTTGTTTGTTTAGATAAATTGCTCAGAGGGGTTTGACCAAACGATTAGACAAACTAGTTTTGTTTTTGTTTTTTTTGTTTTAAATCATCCTAGCACCCGATTCCTAGCCATTTCTAATATACATTTGATTAATATGACTAAATATTATTAAATTGTAAAGAAATTCCAGGATCAGTTCCCTCTTCACGAAGGCCTAGTATTTTCATCGGGTCAGTCGTAGAAAAATCTGATTGGTTGATAACTTTTGATGTTTAATCCAGGTGTGAAATGAATTAATATCTAGCGCAAGAGTACGGAGAGATGTGCAAGCGGACAGGACAAAGTTTGAGCGCGCACACACATATTTGAGTGAGAGGAGAGACACGTTTTAAGTGCGCGCACTCTCTCTGCGCGAGAGCAGCGTATATCCGAGAGCGCGCGTCCGGTTTTGTGCGAGAGCAAAGAAAATCTGCGTGCGAGCGGGGAGATTCGCGCTCGCGCATTATATTAATCTACTTTCGCACTACAAAAATGCGCTCTCGAAATTTGGCAGTAAAATAACGCCATAAGTAGTGTTTATAAGCGCAGTGCTGCTTTGTATACAGCTGTGACCAAAGAAAAAACTATACCACTGCTGTTCCATAAGTGCCACCTGCTGTCAGAGAGTCAATTTGCGTTCTCATTCAGCCCATCTGCATGTAGTTTTATGTAGCGTAACTTCACAAAGCTGAAGTCAGACTATTCTGTTTTTGTTTCAAATTTTGAACTATAAACTAATTAAAAAATAAAAAAAAAACGGCTCATGCTGCATGCAGCATCTTTGTTTGGATTGTGGTTGCCGGAAAGCCTTAGTTTGTTTATATTTGTATTATTCATTTATTTATTTGATTTGGGATTTGTTTTAATATTTCAGTTTAGTTTTGCTATTTGACATATTTCAATTTCACAAAGAAATGTGCAGCATTTTGTCTGAGTACAAAAAGTACACTGAGTAGTTTTTTGTTGTCTAGGTTCATATATGGTCTGGTGGTCTCGGGAAAACTGTTGCTGTATTGGGAGAAGAAAAGGTACTTTCCTGTTTTTAAATTAGAATTGCTAATTATTTTAGTTTTTTTTTTTTTTTTACTGCTTATACTAGGGATGTACATATTATCGGACTGATATTGGAATCGGCCGATAATGGCTTTAAATGTAAATATTGGCATCGGCACGATGTGAAAAATTATGCCGATATATCTTGCCGATAAGAGGAATATGTTAACTCAAATGTGCTCAGGCTGTGCTAGTGATTAGATCACGTCAGCAGTGTGGCTCAGACTTGAAGCAAAGTTTTGTCTGAATGACGATTAGATTGACTGACTGTTTTGGATCGCTGCATTTAATCTGTGAAAGCACGTACAGAATGAAGCGTTCGGTGTGTGAAAGAGTAAACGGTAATAATGAGTATGTTTTGATTTAATGGTCAGAAGCTATAGCTTACATGGAAAAAAAAATCATTTGTACATGACACTTGTAAATTAAATAATTTTATATATACTGATTTATTCATTAATGTGTAATATGTTTTGTTTAAACAAATCATAAGCTCTAAAAGATTTTCGGAATTTTTACAACTCTTTTGCTTTAGACCATCTACAAATGTTAAATCTTAAAATAAAATGTTAAGGTTAACACTACATCTTTCTGGGGGAAAAATGTAGTGATATATATATACTATATTGATATATAGTTTATTTATAGTTATTTTCAAAGCTTCAATGTACTGTCAAAAAACCTTCATTATTGTTTATTTGTTAAAAACTAACCAAAAATTTAAAATATTTTGCTTATAATTTCTGCACAGGAGAGACTTGGTGTTGTTTCTCAACAAAAGGAAATATATCGGTATCGGCCGAAATGAGTTGAAAAATATTGGCATATCAGATATCGGCAAAAATCCAATATCATGCATCCCTAGCTTATACCATTTATGAACATTATTAAATTCTGTAATGAATTCAGTCTGAACTGCTTGACTTGCAGATTCCAAGCAGAGTTTTTGTAAATAATTTGTAAATAATTAGCCTCTATTTTGTCTTCTAAACTTGTATACCTGAATATGTTTGTGTGATATTTAGGCCTGTTAATTTAACTTTATTTAGAGTGAAATTTAGGAACTTAAATTAAGATCATTCAAATATTAAATCACACAAAATATAGTTTTGTAAATATTGATAAATGTGCAAGTAAAAATGTCTTCTAAAATAAACCAACTATAGCATTCTTTAAACTGCAAATACGGCACTGATTTGTTTCATTTTTGCAGGACCAAAGCTTAAACTTTTTTTGAGAACAACAACACTATTCTTTGGCTGCCTTGCAAGCACTCATATTTCTTTCAAGACATCATCATAATTTTAGTTGAGCACCTTTAAAGATGATTATTAATAATTAATTATTATATTATAATAATTAATAATCAATTGTAGAAAAAGCGCACCAGACGTGGAAATGAAGATGAAGCTAATGCTCTGTGTGTGGCTGTAGCCAGTGGATACGCTGCTGTGGGTTACCAGAATGATGGTATCAGAATGTTCAGTTTGAAATCAGGTAAATAAAAGTTTACATCCAACATTTACGAACATGCTCATGTCATCCAAGATCCATTTCAAGATATATGCAGAGCTCACATTCTCAAACTTCTCAATCTTACTTGTTCTCAAAAATCACAACATAAAAAGAATAAAGTTTTAAAAAACTTTACAACTCCAGTAATTATAAAGCAGGAGCAGAACTCAAATTCTTTGTGCTGTAGGAGAGAAGGTTTGGTCCAGTGAGGACCTCCCGGTGTCCATGCTCTGCCTCATGTGGATGGAGGCCAAAGGAACAGAGCTGCTGCTGTCGGGGGGCATGGATCACCATCTCAGAGTCTGGGAAAAACCAGGAGAAAATCCAGAAAACCTTGTGTTGATAGGATCTTTTGCTGTCCAGAAGGGACCTATTCTCGCCCTGGCTCACAGCTCCACCTGCGTGGCTTCTGCATCTGGTCAGTGTGCACAATGCTTTGTTGATTGATTTTCAGTCCATATTGGATATTTAGTTTTTGCATGTTCATTTCAATCAATTTTTACATTTAGATTACCTTTGCCATCATCTAGCACTCACTTAAAGTTAATCTTTAAAAACAGTAATTTTACAGTGTAAAATGCAATCTTTAGCAAATCACAGAGTGAATATCTATTTTCATATTGTAACTTTTAAAACGATGGATTTTAGTTTTTAGAGGTTTATTCTAAATATTTTAAATATATTTTTATTTAAATATTTTTATTACATATCTGCCATTTTTTTAAATATATTTTATATCTGCTACATGCATACATTTCATTTTTTATTAAAATTCTTTTAAAATATTTTGTTTTGTTTTAGATGACTTCACTGTTGCTCTGTGGTTGAAGGATACGTTTACTTCTAAGCCCTGTATTGACCCTAAGGTGATGTGTATTCTGAGAGGTCACAATGGAGGGGTCACATGCCTTGCCTTCAGTCCTGATGGGAAAGAGTTGCTGTCAGGAGGGAAAGATCAGGTACTTGCTCCACTCACCATCTATTACTGGAAGAAATGGAAGAGAATACACAATTTCTGTCACACTCAGTTTCGTCACAATTTCTTCTAATAGGCTTTGATGATATGGAAGGTAAACGCTTCTCCTCCTGTTCTTTCCCAATCCATTTCCAATTGCCATGAAGACTGGATTACAGGATGTGTCTGGACATCATCTGCTGTGGTGAAAAAGACATTTACAAAGTGCTGTTTAGTTCATTTCATCAACATCTGACTTTATGTGTCTGTAACCGCATACAAAACCTCTCTCACACCTCAGCTCAGCTGCTCCAGTGACTGTAAGCTGCGGATGTGGGATATCCAGACAGGACGTTTGCTGAGAGAGATCCTCTCTAGTTCATCTTTGAGCACATTGTGCTGTTGGGTAAGACAGTTGTGCCATGTTGCAAAGACATACAGAAGTGTAACCTGTTAATATTTATGTGCTTTTTAATGTCTTTAGGAGGATCATGTGATGGCAGGCTCTACAGATGGACTGCTGATGGTTTGGAAGTGGGAATCAGGGGTAGAAATCACCAGGATCCAGGCCCACAAGTCACGTCTCCATCACTGCACTGTTGTCTCAGGTACAGTCAGTGACTAATACACACAAATAGCTGCCTGATTTCTAAATATGGATATGTATCTTCCTCACACAGAATCTAAGAAAAAACATTTTTTGCACACAGATCTGGAAAATAATTTAAAACCGGAAGACTTACTGGTAGCTTCAGCATCAGAAGATGGAACTGTTAAACTCTGGCATCCACTGCAGGTAACAATTTTTTCATTAATAGTTTAATCACATTCTTTAAAAAAAAGTTAATAGCAAATCAGATCTTTTAAATAATTTCCAGAGATTAATTCTAGGCATGCATAATATATCGATACCATACTGGTCATCAGTCGATATTTAATTTAAGTGTTTTATTTTTATTTATACAATATAGCATAGAATTTCAATATTGTATAGAATTTTGGCCAACATCAACATTTGTTGCTATTGGGATAAAATTTAAATAATTCTCATCTTATCTGTATCAGCCAGAAATTTAATACCAGTGCATTCCTAATTTATTTCCAAAAATTGTTTTCATAGGTACAGCATCACAACACTCTGCACGGTCACAGTGCAGAAATCCAGTCTTTAGTGTGCAAAGAGGCCGGACTGCTGGAGTTCCTCACTGTCTCAGTGGATCGCTCCCTCAGGTCCTGGAGCGTCACCACAGCAATGGGTATGACAAAATGGTCAAAAAAGCAGAATTTAAACAGATGCAAAAATCGCAACATTTATTTTCTTGTGAAACTATAGCAGTGCATCCAAATATAGCTTTTGATTGGTATTAATAACTTAACTTTTTGATATACATTCATCCACAGAAACCCCTCGCTGCCAGAAGGGCAGTGTCAGAGCTGTGTGCTTCCTGGGTACTGATGATCTCATGGTGTGTGGTTATGACTCAGGCAGATTGGAGATATGGCATCAGAATTCAATGGTTTACTGGAAGAAGGTAATCATGGGTTGGGAACTAACATTATTATTTGTTGATCAGTTAGTAAAAATACAGTGTGAGTGTGGTCTTTACCCTCTTTTAATTGGAAATGTCAGAGTGAACGGCTCTGTGTGTGTTGTTTGAAGGTCAGTGATGGCAGCTTATGTGCGGTCACTGGGATGCCGGATGATGAGCTGGCGGTGAGTTGCAGCGACTGCTCTGTATGTATCTGGAAGCTGGAGCGGGACTCCAAGAAGTGCATTATGGGGTAATGACCTTTAACCCTCTTCACTTCCATACTTCAGTTCTGCAAACTTGTTACTTAAATTCACTTTACATTTCTCTCACATTTAAAATGATTGATTTTGATTTTTATTGTTTTATTTTTACATTTATTTAAAATAAACAGTATAGATTTTAATATCTGCCATTTATCAGTTATTATTTTGTTTTGTTCCAGGCTCGATAAGGTGTCTTCATACAAAGTGGAGTCTCCTTTGAGCTTTTTGTTTTTCTGTGGCAGTCTGTTTGGAGTATGTATGGGTGGAACAGTCACTGATGTGCTCTCTACTAAAACCAGGACCAAAGTAGCTTTTAAGTAAGTAATCACCACAATTTTTATATAAAAGCTGTCCTGCAATCCTCTGTTAAGCATTTTTCCATGCAAGGTGGCACAAAGTGAATAATAACATTCCTTTGCTGGGTAATAAAAAGTAAATGTACAGTATGTGTGTTTCATTGTAGCTGGTTAAGAAGCGTATGTCCTCTCGGCATGATGGCGAATGATAGCAAGAGCTTTTGGCTGTTGGGACAGAACCAGGACGTTCTGTACGTTGGCCTCATTGTAAGTTCATCATCTGTCATTATCGTGTGATATTGGCGTTGTTAAAACTGTTATAATAATCTGAAATGATCTGTCTTTTAGTTGTCTCTGAATCCGAGTGGGTCAGACTTCTACTTAACCTTTTGTGATGATGCGATAAGTAAGAAGCCAAAGGACTTAGAGGAGAAAATAGATGAGGAACAGCAGGAGGAGGAGCTGAGTGAGGAACAGCGGGGAGAGAGGCAAACTGCAATCCAGAGGGCGTCTCAGATCAGCACCTGGATCACAGCTGCAGCAGTGCAGAACGGTACACCTGTTTTATTACACTGAATTAAAGAATTGTTTTGTCAGGATGTATAAAAATCATGAAAAGTGTCACTTTTTTCCCCTATGAACATTTTTTAATCTTTATTTTACTTTCCACAAAACAAGAACCTACTACAACAAAAACAAAACAGAACTGCTGCTACCTGACTTGTGTTACAAAGTGGAGAGACATTGGGAAATAAGCTGTGTGTTTTCACTATAGATAAATACATTCTATTCAAGGTTTTGAATTGTATCAGATTGTGCCTTGCATTAACTGATCAAGCATGTATGCTCCCAAGGTATTCTTCCCAGTTTTCTGAGTCAATCTCTAAACCCAGTTCTGTTTCCCAGGCCTGTTTGACCATGGCTGTGTTTGTGGCATCTTGCTTTAATAAAATATTGTGAACATATTACACTGCACCCCGATGTAAAGGATTTAACTTTTTCATTTCTTCAAGTGCATCATGCTGATTCATCACACTAAAATTTGGCAACTATTTCTTTACAAATTCCCTAACTTGTAAGTACCTAAAGAAACTGGACCTGCTGATATTAAAGGCTCTTTTAATTGTTCAAATGGGTCAAATTTCCCATCTATATAAAGATCTTTTATGTTTTGAATGCCACCTTTTTCCCACTGTGTAAAGCCCAGGTCAAACAGCCCTGGAGGAAAAGCATGGTTATGGCATGTAGGGCTATCTGGATCAGGAGCTTTTATATAGCTTTTATATTTTATATAATTTGCTTCCAACTTTTTAGAGCATTTTTTTATGTCAAAATGATTATCATATAGAGCTGCATCAATTTTATTTGGACTATTGGAAAGAGCAATAAGAGATGTCTTGTTACAAAATGCTCGTTCCATCTTGCAGGAAGGATCTTCATGTTCCACAAGGAAAAAATGCTAAAATTAGTCGCCCATTAATAATATTTAAACTGCGGTAGGTTAAACCCTCCATCTTTTTTAGCTTTACATAAATGTTTCTTGGATATCCACACGCTCTTGTATTCCCACAAATAAAGGACTATCAGATAAAAACATAAACCCCTGGTTTCACAGACGAGGCTTAAGCCTAGTCCCAGACTAAAGTGTAAGTCTGAGCCGTTTCAACTGAAAGAAACTTGCATTGACTGATCTTAAAATATATCAGTGCCTTTGTTTTGTCTCAAGATGCACACCAGTAATGTTTTTTTCTAAGCACGTTTATAAAAATTGCTTAAATGTGCTAATTGAACTATGGTCTAATCCTGGCTTAGTTTAAGCCCCGTCTGTGAAACCGGGCCAAAATGTCCAAAACAGGGAATAAAGTGTACAAGGGGAAGGAGTGTGCAAAATAAATGGGGGATCTGGTGTCATCGTCGTGCTGGGGAATCGTGAAGGAAGGACTTTCCTTTTGTGTTGTCACATATTGGGCTGGACTTGATTTTATCCATCGGGAATTGATTGGATTGTTGGATTGTTGTCGTTTGTTAATTTCATGTGGGTGACAGGTTGCTGGAAGGGATTGAAAGTCCCCTGACTGTTTGACAAGCTTATTGCCTAGCCTTTGTTTTTTTTGATTAAAAATTACGACTGCACGCAAATTTTTAAGAAATAATGATGTGCACAGATAAATAACACTGCCCTGCATCAAGAATTATGACAAGTGACAGAAGAAAATGCAAACATGACGCAGATGATTTCTGCTACATCTGTGGGTGCTTTATAACATACAAACAACAACAAAAAATTAGTTTTTCTGGGGATAAAAAGTTTATTTATAAACTGTAGTACATATTTTTCCACTTTTGTAAGTTAAATTATATATTTTAAATATTTCTTCTTGTCATGAATACTTTTACCATTTGACTTTTTATTTCAAGTGTATTAAAGTGGATATTATAATTTGAAAACATTTCAAAAACCTTGTTTTTTGAAAAACTGTACTTGATGGAAAGTTTTTTTTTTTTAAATATATTTTTTAACTCGGCATCAAATTAGGCAATGTTATGCCTTTTTTTTGCAAATCAGCAGAATACAAGGCTGTGTAATAAAAAAGAATTGTCTATTTTGAGTGCATGGTGGCTTAACACTACCAAAAAAACCCAATAATCTATTAACCTCTTGTGGTCATTATGTGAACTGTTTATGACTGATAAACACATTGCAATTTGGTTGTTTTTAAGTCATTTTAAGTTGTTTTTTTTTCTACAGACTTTTTTGTTTGTGGCGATTATAAAGGGAACATGTGGTTCAATCAGCCTCCTAATGTGTCCACTTGGACTCAAAGAAGACCGGCAAGTATCCTTATATTCTCTCATAGATATGATCATGTGTCAATCATGCAGTCATGCGTTTCTGATAAATGGTTTGTGTGACTGGTCTGTAGGCACACACAGACAAAGTGAGTGTACTGCGGCTTACAGACAGCCTCATCATCTCAGCGTCTCATGACAGAACGGTCAAACTGTGGGACAGACAAACTAAGAAACAGGTATTTTATTCTTGCTTTTATGCACGGTGTGTATACCAGTGTTTATTCCATTTGCTTTCTGTTTCTCACTCATTTTCTATATTTCACAGGTGGGCATGTTTGTGTGTGGAGGCCCTGTCAAGGTGCTGGAGGTGAACCCATGTGACCCCAAGGAATTTGTTTGCGGTGATACGCAGGGTCAGCTGTACTTCCTGTCTTGGAAAGGTTGATTTTCTGAACATCAGTCAAAGGACACAGTCACTTGTTGCATGTTGTTATTCGTACATTCGTAATCTTTAATCTTTTTTTTCCATCACTTGTAATGTTGCATTCTGCACATTTTCATTTTATTTTACATGCATGAAGCATTTTACACTAATGATACTATTGCCTTAAACTAAGCCATGATATGAAGAATATTTGTGTTGATTTCATTAAATAAATTTGACAGCCACTTGATTGTGGGTTCAGTTGCATTAAGTAAATTGATTTTTTTAAGAATTGCTCTTTTTCTGCAAGTTCACATTGGGAAAAGCAGATGTCCACTGAATGTGCTCTGATGGTGTTCTCCGATGGTGTTCTCCATTGTCAAAAATCCATTGTCCAGGATAGAGATTTAACGTCACTTTATCCCCTTCTTCTAGCAGCAGAAAGACTCCATTTGAAGAGCTGATAAAATCGCTTGCTTGGTGTCCATGTGTAGAAATGATATGCTGGTCATTTTTAAACAGGCCTGCGGTAACGGCTTTCTCTAGACTTCCAAAGGCCTTGGAGAAGACCCTGAAAGCAAACACTGTAAAAAATTTCAGACCTCCCAACTCAAAATTTTCTAGTGACTGATTACATCTAAATTTTTCCATTGGCCCAATTGAATTTCTGCTAACTGAATTTTTAGCAATTGTGGCAACAGTCTGTTAACATTGGCTCAATGAGAAATAATATGTTGAGCCAATGGAGAAAATTTAGATGTAATCAGTCACTAGAAAAATGAGTTGGGAGGTCTGACTTTTTTTTTTTTTACAGTGTATGCTCCCCTCACAGGTGCTGCAAAGATTCCTGTATCGGACAGTGGTTAATTAGATACATTCAACTGAGAGCGTTATAGAAAATCCCAGAGATACATTCACACTATATGAATTGATTCACCTGTGTTTGGATCATAGGCATTTCCAGTATTAAGGAAGACGTATTTGTAAATCAGAGTGTGTAAACCATTATCAAAGGGTCCAATGCTTTGTGGTCCAAAAGAGATCAACAGAGAAGCTGAGAAAGCCACTTTAGGAGCTAAAACATAAACATAAAAATTAGATTACAAATGATCTCGTTTACATTATTGTTCAAAAGTTTGGGGTTGGTAAGATTTGTTTATATTTTTAAAAGAAGTCTCTTAAGGCTGCATTTATTTGACTGAAAAAGCAAATAAACGAAATTTATTCTTGTAATGGCAAAGCTAAATTTTCAACAGCTATTACTCCAGTCTTCATTCTGTCTTCTGTCACATGATCCTTCAGAAATCATTCTAATGGTGATTTAGTGCTCAAGAATTTTTTTTTTTTTTTTCAGGATTTTTGGTGATTAGACAGTTCAAAAGAACAGCATTTATATGGAATAGAAATATTTTGTAACATTATGTCTTTACTGTCACATTTGATAAGTTTAATGCATCCATGCTGAATAAAATTATTACTATATCATAAGTGTGACTTAAGCTCCGTACAAACAGCAGTACTGTAGTGCTATAAAGCTTAGAAAATCACAAATTCAACATCATTAATAAACAAATCCTTTAACTTGATGAAAAATATTTACAAAGTTGTAACAGCCTTAATTTTTAAAGTGACTTTACAAATTTTAATGTTACCTTGATTCACCTTCATTAGTTCATCCATTTTGATCTTTGTGCCAGCTGTTGTATCATGCAAAATCTTCAGTTCTTTTGCTTGCTCTAAAATAATAAAACAAATGTTTAGTGCATATGGACAGTAAATGTAAGCTGAAGAAATATATAAACCTTCTTAACCTTTTTTTCCCCAAGTAGTGATATCACAGTATGCAATTTAACTTTATTTTATAATGTTTCAGTAGAACAATATGGTGTTATGTTTAGAAATATACAAATTATTGCAGTTCATTTCAAACTGGCACTGTCGTGTACTGTATGTATAGGAGCTTGTCATGTTACTTTCGTTCTCTGTTTTTAGTCGTTCCTTTTCATTCTCCATAGATTCCATCCTTTTTTCCATGGTTGTTATTTTTCCTAGTTCTTCAAGGATATTAATGTTTGGTGAAAGTACTTCATCTGCCGGTATAGCCCACACATTGAGCATTACAAGTGTTACAAGAATCAACATTATTGCGCTGTAGTACTGTACTGAATCAACTGAAGTCTTTTTTTTTTTTTTTTATAGTCTTAAAGACAAAACAACATCTTGTGTAACTATTTAAACTGCCCAGTAGACTTTGGACTATAGAACCAATGCTTTTTTTTTTTTTAGTGTGTAAAAAGGATTTCATAGTATTGTGCCTTTTTTTCGATCATTTTACCTAATTAGTCTTTCCTTTGTTAGTTTCTGTTGAATAAAGCTTTCACTCCATTTCTAATCAAAGTATTTTTATTCGAGTTGTATTCAGATCAATGACACCAGAGTATAATCTAGGGCCTTGTACCATTGTTAAAAACTTGATACAAACCAAAAATATGAATTTTTACCATGTAAAAGAAGTTCTTATCGATATGTATAGTCTCCATTCTTTTACTAAATAGTTTCTGTATCAGGACTTTAAAAAAAAAAAAAAAAAAAAAAAAAATCTGGTCCTTGGCAGGTCTTCAAATTTGGAAAATAAAAATTCAGATGAACAACGCCTGACACCCACCATTCATACAGTCATGTCCAAAAATATCGGCACCCTTGGTATATGATCAAAGGCGGCTGTGAAAATTAATCTGCGTGGTTAATCCTTTTGATCCTTTATTTATTAAAAAAAAAAAAAAAAAAAAAATTCCACCATTATGAAATGTTTTTTTCTCAAATACACATTGGACACAATTATTGGCACCCCTAGAAATTCTTATGAGTAAAATATCTCTGAAGTATATTCCCGTTCATATTCACAATTTTGAGCACTCCAGGGTGATTATGAACATAAAATTATCCAGCCATGGCTTCCTGTTTCACAGAAATGTAAATAGGAGGGAAAACAAAGCCCAAATTCCCTTAATCATCCATCACAATGAGAAAAACCAAAGAATATATTTCTGATGTGCAGTAAAAGATAATTGAGCTTCACAAATTAGTGAAGTGGATTTAAGAAAAGATCTAGAGCAGTGAAAATTCCCATTTCCACCATCAGGGCAATAATTAAGAATTTCCAATCAACATAAAATGTTACGAAACTGCCTGGAAGAGGACGTGTCATCCTAATGCATGGTGAGAAGGAGAATTTGAGCAGCCAAAGACTCTTCAAGGACCACAGCTAGAGAATTGCAGAAAATAGTTGAGTCTCGGGGTCAGAAAACCTTAAAAAAAAAAATAAAAAAATAATTGCCAAACAGCACCTACATCACATGTTGTTTGGGAGGGTTTCAAGAAAAATTCTCCTTGCTCATCCAAAAACGAACTCCAGCATATTCAGTTATCAGACACGACTGTAACTTCAAATGGGACTGGCTTCTATGGTCAGATGAAATTTAAAAAAAAAATGAGCTTTTTAGCAGCAAACACTCAAGATGGGTTTGGTGAACACAGGGATAAAAAGTACCCCATGTGTACAATGAAATATACTGCTGTATTTTTGATGTTGTGGGCCTATATTTCTGCTGCTGTTGTGTGGTTTTTATTTACATTTAAATAAAATTGTTTTGATTTTAGTTTGAAAAAAAAAAAAAAAAAAGTGCCTGCAATCGAGTTTTAGTGACAACTTTCTGCAAAAGGTTTCTGCAAATTTATTTCAGTATTGCAAAAGTGGGCACTTCAAAATACCTCAAACAACAAAAACAAATTTTAACCTTTGAGAAAAATACTGTTTTTAAAATATCTTATGTTTCAATATATATTTACAAAATATATATCAGAAAAGTTGAGAGGAGCAGTTAGCCACTTCCAGAAAAATGAAAGAAAATGACAAATGGCTCTCTATGCGCCTCTGCTGGATATATATGGTCATTGCACCTTTTTTCTTCAAAAACTGTAATTTCTCTAACCAGCAGATGGCAGAATTTTACACCTAACACCAAGATCAATATCCAGAAACAACTTAAATCAAATTTAGATCATAAGTGATTTTTTTTCATAAAAATGTAAGATTTCACATGCAAGCTAATGGTGTAGTTGAGGAATTTTGTTGTAAATAGATACAAAATAGATACAGAAGTTCATATATCCAAAACACAGCTTTAATGTATAGATTAGAAGTAAACAAACAAACAAAAAAAGACATTTTTAATCATACAAATAATGTATATATTTTTTACAATTACTCAATTTTGGGGTCATATGTAAACAGGAAATGAGGACCATTTGAAGGTTAACGCAATGCCAAGGAGGAAACACAATGATCTTAGAGAAGCAATTGTTGCTGCCATGCCATCAATCTGAGGAGTAACTACTATTTACAAACAATTTAAAGTCCATTCTACAGTGAGGAAGTTTATTCACAAGTGGAAGACATTCAAAACAGACACCAATCATCCCAGGAGTGGACATCCCAGCAAGTTCACCCCAAGATCAGACCATGTAGCTAAATGGTTTGAGAAATGGCAGACAACCCAAGAACTTCACCGCAGACTTTACAGGTCTCAGTTAACATGTTAAATGATAACATTCGAGTTAGAAAAATATGGGACAATTATGGCATGTTTGGAAGGCTTGCCAGAAGAAAGCAGCTTCTCTCTAAAAAAAAAAAAAACATAGCAGCACGGTTTAGGTTTGCAAATTTGCAACTTTTTGAAACTAAATATATTTTGAAAATATCGATAAACCGATAAATAATTTAAAATTGTGTGGTTAAGATTAAGATGAAATATGATTTTTAATGAACAAAATTGTAATTTACAGTACATTACCTTCATTCGGTTTTATTAGTTCATCCATTTTTGTCTTTACGTCATTTGTTGTGCCACGCAGGATCTCCAGCTCCTTTGCTTGTGCTAAAATAATCCTCTGATTTACACAAGAACTTTTCTGATCAGTTGCAGGTCTTGATCATTTGTTATTAAAAGTAACCTATGTATATTTGCTGACTTTTCACTGACAGAATTGTAATTTGTAAATTTACCATTATTTTGTTTAATTAGTTCATCCATTTCGATCTTTCATTCATTGTAACATTCATGTCCTTCAGTTTCGTGGCTTGTGCTTAAATAATGAACAATCATTAACTTTTCAGTGCATGCACTAAAAAGAACTACCAATTCACTTTTAAACCATTCACAATGCTTCGAACGAGTTCTTTAGTGCTGTTAGATTCTAAAAATATTGCATTCATTGGAAAACTTTATGGTAGGACTTGGGTTATAGGTATAATCTACAAAGAAGAAACCGTTCTAGTTTACCTTTTGATGTTTAGCTTACTTTTTAAAGCTATTTGTATACTTAAAGTTTTATATAGATATGTTCTTAAAAAAAACATTTGTAAATAGCATCACATTACCTGTATTCTCTGTTCTTAGTCGTTCCATTTCCTTCTCCATAGATTCCATCCTTGTTTCCATTAGCTTCATCTTTTCCAGTTTTTCAAGGATATTTATGTTTGGTGAAAATAAATCATCTGCTGGTATAGCCCACATATTGAGCATTAACACGGTTATAATAATCAACATTATTTAATGTTTTGTCTGTTAGGCCTACTATGTATCAGCTGAATTACCATTCTCTTAGTCCTAGTCCAAGTCCACAACTTGTGAAATTGTTCAATAGACTTTGGACTGCAAAGTCCATTTTCGTCTGTTTTTAAAATACCAATGACCACAATGGAAACAAGCTTTTTTTGTGTATATTTGTTACGGTTTTTGGTTGTAGACTAAAAGAACAAACGACCAGGAGAACAAAATAGCATCAACGCACGTAAATCCATTTATTAACATTAAACTGAGACCAAGACAAGGGGAGAACTGAGGACATATAAAGGAACAAACAAATGAGCAAACAAGATGATTAATATGAAACAGGTGAATGGAATAAACGATGATTAACAAAACTAGAACAGGAAAAACCAAATAAGGGCAAAATGGAACTAAACAGGAACACACACGTGACAACATTATCCTCGACAGTTTTGAAATGTGTATGAATTAGTCTTTATGGGTTTTTTTTGTATTATGTTTTAAATTTTGTCAAATAAAACAAACAAACAAAAAACCTACATTTTGAAGCAATATTTGTTTTAAGCAGTAACTATAAAATGGAACATGCCAACTGTGTTTATTAAACAATATTGTACTTTTTAAAATTTTGTTTAAATATTATTTTGCCCAATTCTTTTCCATATTGTTGTGCTTTAAATTCTGTTGGATCAACGTCTCTTTATTGATACTGCATGAAGACAGTAATGATCAGTGACTCACACAGAAAACAGTAAATGATCAATATAATGGAATAATGAGACACTCCACTATTTTGGTAAAATGCATTCTATGGGTTACATTTGGCACATTGACGCACATGTGTCAAATATGTAACATGGCTAAAAATGTATACCACAATGCTGAAATTTAATACACCAAGATTTTTAGTGAACAGTTATTTACTGTGAAAAATAAAATCATATACCAATACCATATAGGCCTATTTTAATTTTTAAAGGTTTACAAAGGTTTACAAAGGAGATCCAGCTGAGGTATCAGTTATGCTATATATCAAATTGACTTAATATGTATTACTTATCAAATTCATTTACACATAGTCTCCCAGACAGAAAAAAAAAACAATAATATTGAACATTTCGTATGATTACACTCTTGATATACAAATATGCTAATGAGTAAACCTTGTGTATTTTCCGTTCACATGGGGAAAAGCAGATGTCCACTAAAGGTGCTGTGATGATGTTCATTGTCAAAAATCCAATATCCAGGATAGAGATTTACATATATTTTATCCCCCTTTTCCAGCAGCAGAGAAATTCCATTTGAAGAGCCGATAAAGCCAGCGTTTTGCCGTGCATATGTTGAAATTTCATGCTGGCCGTTTCTAAACAGGCCTGCGACAACTGCTTTATCTCGACTTCCGTAAGCCTTAGAGAAAACCCTGAATGCATACACTCCCTTCATGGGTGCTGTAAAGATTCTTGTATCAGATGGGAAAAAAATTACTTAAATCATTCAAGATTTAAAATATTCACAGTAGGCTATATGAAATGATTAATTGTACCTGTGTTTGCATCATATGCATCTCCAGTATTGAGGAAGATGTGTTTGTGCATCAGGGTGTGTAAACTACTGTGTGGTCCATTAGAGGACGACAGCGAAAACTGAGAAAGCCACTTTTGAAACTAAGACATAAAATATGCAAATTAGATTACACCATTGGAAATGATTTCATTAAAACCCCTTTTCAAGGATTACCTTCAATAAAGAAAGTAAATAACTGAAATTCTTTGTAAACAGCGCTACCTTAGAGTTTTAAAGATTACATGGACATATAAAGAGAATATAAATCATAAGTTTTTCAACATTTAAGTATTTAATGTTTGTGGCTATAGCAGGTTTTTATATGGTAATGCTGTTTTAGATTAAGGCTAAACATTTATGAGTCATATATAGAAAATAGCAAAATTGTAATTTATGGTAGAACATATTTACCTTCATTTTGTTTTATTAGGTCACCCATTTTGTTCTTTACATCATTTGTTGTACCACGCATGGTCTCCAGTTCTTTTGGTTGTGCTAAATAAGCATTAATTCATTTATAAATAACATTTCTGATCAATTATAAGCCTGACATTTTTGATAGGCTGTTTTATATGTGAGATTTGTCAATGACAAAATACCTTAATTTTCTTTTAATACTTCATCCATTTTGATCTTTGTGTCCTCCAGCTTTTTTGTTTGTGCTAAAATAATGAACAATCATCAAATGTTCAGCGCATACATGGACAATGATATACTTTTGAACAATCCACATCCTATTGCACTGGAAAATATTTTTATGGTAGGATGCATTAATCTATGTCTAGGAAACCAGTTACTTTTTGATACTCCATTAAAGTTCTCTGTGCTTAAAAACACATTTGTTAATAGCGTCACATTACCTGTATTTTCTGTTCTTCGTCGCTCCATTTCCTTCTCCAAGCATTCCATCCTTGTTTCCATGATCTTTATTTTCCCCAGTTTTTCAAGAAAGTGTATGTTTGGTAAAAAATCATCTGCTGGTATTGCCCACACATTGAGCATTAAAACTGTTATAAAAGTCAACATTATTTACTGTGCTGTCTGGTACTAATATTGTATCGACTGCATAATACTCTTTGTCTTAAAGACCACAAGTTGCGTAATTGCTTAGACTCTGGACTGCAAAAACTACATTTTGAAGCAACAACTGGTGAAAGCCACATGGAAGTGACAGCTGACAAAACACTGTGATAATGCTGGGTTACATTTTCCCATATGTTGACTTAAAAAGCATGTTGGTGTTAGTAACATGGTTTTGTTCAATCATGTTAAAGAGAGATTCATTACAGCTTTTCAGTAGTGTCCTTTACTAGCAATATATAGCTTTATTCATGTAATGTGCATGGGATTTTATTTATGACATGTGAGAATTGTTAGTGTCTACACATCAAACCGCTATATAATTACATTAACAGGTTTTAATATTCATGAAAAAGGTACCAAATTTAAATGATTTTTGTAGGCTGTATTAAAACTTTATTGTATTTTTTTGTGTGTCGTCTTGCCAAGCATTGATTTTTTTTCATCTGAATAAAACAGTTTATTTGGACTAACATCCTTTAGAAATTTACATGGGCAGAAACCTCACATAGTAAAAAGTAGGTGTCCACTGAAGGTGTTGCGTCTCAGCGCATCTGTGTAGATACGACGGTTCTCTATGAGCTGAAGACGTATCTGGTCCCCTTGTTCAAGAAGAAGACTAACTGAGTTGCATGTAGTGTCTTCAGCGTCTTGCCCAGGAGGGTTATCTGATGCTGTGACCACCAGATTGCCATTCTTTAGCAGTTTCACACCGGTTGATATCTCATAAGGATTGAAGACCACAAAGTTGAAGAAATAAACTCCTTTTACTGGGGCAGTGAAGATTCCTGTTAATAACAGTAGAAACATAGGTTCTTGAAATGATGATAAAATTGTTAAAGCATCATGTTTGAAACTTCTTTGTGCAATGTGATGATACCTGTATTGGTGTCATAAGCATTTCCAATGTTAGTAAATGCATTTTCATACACAAGAGTGGTTGCTTCTGCATATGGCCCAAAATATTTGATGCCCAATGAAGCTGACAGTGAGGCTGAAAAGGCTACTTTTGCCCTCTCTGCAAAAAAAGAGATGGGATGAAAATGTGCAAGTGAAAAGAAGAAACTTTATTGTGTCTTTTCATGCAATCGTTGCTATTCATGTAGTTTCCTTGCATGTTTCCTAAATGTCATGTTCGTAGTCAGAGCTACATTGGGGGGAAAAAAAGAGAAAAAAGAAAAAGAAAAAACACTTGTTCTATATCAGCTTTAAGAAACAACTGGTCTCTAAAGTGGTCAGACAGATTAAAAATGAAATAAAAATACAGTACCTTCATTCTTGCTTCTTAGTTCCCTGACTTCATCATTTAGAGCATTTAACTTTTCCTCCATGCTCTTAATCTTTTTGAGTTCGGCAAGGATGTCTAAACTTGGTGACATTAAATCCTGTGCCAGTGTGGCCCACACACACAGCAATAAAACTATGCTAACTTCCATCTTCATTATTGCTGCTCTCTGTGGTTGTTATAGATTGTGATCACTTTCTTGTAGCCTCACAAAAACCTAAAAACATTTATTGAACAGTCTGATAGACTTTAGACTACAAATATTTAAACTGACTCATGCTCACACACAAAACAGTAAAAGAGCATTATAATGGAAAAGTGTGACACTACACTAACTATTTTGGTAAAATGCATTTATGGGTAACATTTGGCATATTGACACACATAAGTGTCAATCATACTAGAAATCTACCATAATGCTGAAATTTAATGTACCAGGATTTTTAATGTACAGCTCTTTACTGATATCTATCTATCGTTCTTTCGTTCATTTGTTCATTCATTCATTCTGAACTTTATATTTGTTAGGCTTTGTGGTAGCTTGGAGTTTTGCCGTGGTATCGAAAGTGAAATTGAGAATTGTAAAATTTAATTGGTATCTTAAATATTGGTGTCATATAAGCTTATTTATTAGAATGCAACATAACTTGGATCAAAAACAATGATAACAGCAACTTCTTACTATTATTATTATTTGTTTTGTTTTTTTTGTGGAAGGGCCAGTGAAAATATTGGCACGTTAAGTAATAATTTGAAGCACTGGTCTGACCGAGCCAGTAGAAAAAAATCCTTAGCGTTGAGCCCTGCTCTTGATATACAAAGATGCTGGTGAGTAAACCTTGTGTGTTTGCTGTTCACATGGGGAAAAACAGATGTCGGCTATAGGTGCTGTGATGGTGTTCATTGTCCAATTCCTTTGCTTGTGCTAAAATAATAATAATCCTTAATAGATAAGCATTAATTCATTTACAAAAACTTTTCTGATCAGATGTAAGCCTTGACATTTTTGATAGGCTCTTTTTAAATGTAGCCCAAAAATGTGAGATTTGACAATGACAAAAAATGTAACCATCCATTTTGATCTTTGTGTCCTCCAGCTTCTTTGTTTGTGCTAAAATAATGAACAATCAATAACATATCAGTGCATACATGGACAATGGTTTACTTTTGAACAATCCACACTGTTTTAGGTTTATGTTTATGTTTTTTGAAAATCATCTGCTGGTATAGCCCACACATTGAGCATTAAAACTGTTATAAAAATCAACATTATTTACCGTACTGTTGTCTGTTAATGTTGTATCAGCTGAGTGACGTGTAACTGTTTAAACAGACCAACAGACTCTGGACTGCAAAAACTTCATTATGAAGCAATAATTGCTGTAAGCCACATGGAAGTGACACTTGGCAAAACTAATGCTGGATTATATCTTACCATATTGATTTCTTAAATCAACACGGCTCCTAGGTCCAACATTGTTAGCTTGGCATTGAAAATGTCAACATGTGACCAAACCTTTGCCTTGTAAAACACTGCTTTCAACTCGTTTGTGATTTTTTGATTTTTTTCAAGTATTTCATATTTTCCCAAATAAATACAAAATGGTGGATGACTTAAAAAGCATGTAGGTTGTACTAACCATCCTACACTGTTTTGTTCAATCATATTAAAAAAGATTCATTTTTGCTCTTTCAGTGGTGTCCTTATGTTTCTTTCACCTGCCTTTACTAGCAATATATGACTTTATTCATATAATGTGCATGGAATTCGATTTATGACAAGTAAGAACTGTAAGTTTCCACACAACAAACAATTACATTGTTTCACATTGACACATTGAAGTTTTAAAATTAATGAATGGTCAACAAAACAAATCAACATTCTCCCGCCCCCTCCGGAAACTTCACATAGTGAAAAGAAGGTGTCCACTGAAGGTGTTACATCTGTTACCATCCGTGTAGATACGACGGTTCTCCATGAGCTGAAGATGTATCTGGTCCCCTTGTTCAAGAATAAGACTAACTGAGTTGCATGCAGTGTCTTCAGTGTCTTGCTTGGGAGGGTTATCTGTTGCTGCGACCACAAAATTGCCGTTCTTTAACAGTCTCACACCGGTTGATATGTCATGAGGATTGAAGACCACAAAGTTGAAGAAATAAACTCCTTTTACTGGTGCAGTGAAGATTCCTATTGATAACAGTAGAGGATAAACAGTCAGGAAAAATTTCCAGAGTTACATTATAAAAACAAAAAACTGACAATGCTTTACTAATTTATTTTAAAACAAATAATGGCACATTTTAAACTACAATCTACATTACAATGGCAAATGTTTGCTATAGGCATAGGCAACACTTAAAAGTCATAAAGTTTCAGGAAATTTCTATAGATATAGATTAGGGATAAAAATAGATAGATAAAATTAATAAAATAAAATCTAATAAATTTAAGCATCATGTTTAGAATTTGTGATGATACCTGTATTGGTGTCATAAATATTTCCAATGTTAGTAAAGGCATTTTCATACACAAGAGTGGTTGCTCTTGTATAAGGGCCAATAAATCGGTGGGTATTCTCCAAAGCTGACAGTGAAGCTGAAAATGCTGCTTTTACCCTTTCTGGAAAAAAGAAGTTAGAATAATATATCTTTTAAATATCTTTTCATGTAATTTGTAATGCTATTTCTTGAACTTACCCTAAATGTTTTGGCCCTAAATGTCAAAATAAATTGAACTATTTATTATTTACCTGAAACCTCTGTCTTCTCTTCAAAGGTTTTCAGCTTTGTAGTCAGTGCTGTCAGGGTTGGTCAAAGATACATCAAAATGTATTAAAAAAAACAAATACCTTAATTAAACTAAAATAAATAGAGCAGCCACACCATGTATCAAAATAAACTACTGTATTTTTGTATTTTAAAACTACTAAAAAAATACTTTTACAAGGGCGCATGAAATTTCTTCGCGAACCTTCCATCAATTGGCCTATTATTTGATCTATCTCTTCACCATTACACTGATTCAGTTGATAAAGTAAACAATGTTTGATGAGTCATGCAATAAATCTGACATGCAACCAGTTAACAGATCAAATATTCACATATCCATGTGATCTCCCAGACAAAGGGTAGTTTTAAAGTAACCAACAGTTTAACAGTTTGCCAATGACTCATAATTGTATCCTAATTTAGTTACTTGGTGTTTGGTGATCAAGTGCCTACTTTGCATAAGCAACACTGACTCAATGACAAACAAGTCATTCATAAGAAGACAACTGATGGCACCTGTATTCATAGCAACTAGTTTCTAACTAATTAATCATTTGATTGTTAATCATAAATATAATAATATATGATGTGTCAGGCAGTCATTCATGCATTGGTATGCAAAATCATGATCCTACTAAACACCTACTTCGAATTAGGGTACAATATTCAGCAATCAAATTTTTATTTATCAATCATTGGACACCTATTTGGAAGTTGAAAACAAACATTTTAGCATTTCAACAATTATTAAATGATCAGTATGTTTTGATTTTGAACCCTATCAAATACAAATTACAAAATACAATTCTATATTTGAAATACATATTTGAAACACATGTATCATAAATACTGCCCATCCCTGAGTGCTGTATTGATGACAAAACATACAAATTAATTTTATTCCATTAAGCTTTCTGCTCAAAGAATAAAACTGCAGGTCTTTTAAAATTAATTAAATAATGAACGCATTGCACATTAACTTCATTCTTGCTTCTTAATTCCTTGACTTCATCCTTGAGAGCATTAAACTTTTCTTCCATAGCTGTAATCTTTTTAAGTACATTAAAGATATCTAATGTAGGTGACATAAAATCCTGTGCCTGTGTGCTCAACACAGACAATAATAAAACGATCATTTTCAGCTTCATTGTTGCTGCTCTCTGTGATTAGAATGTAGACTGTGTTCACTTTCTTGTAGCTGCACAAAACCCTAACAACATCTGAGAGACTTTGGACTTCAAAGTTGCAGATTAATTGTTCACCTAAAGTCTAGCAATGTGCACTAACAAAGTAAATAGAGCCCATTTTTGTTTAATGTGGACTTTAAGCTTACTTTCCTGTAAACAACTCCTTTTTTTTTTTTTTGTCATTTGGAGTTTGGTAGGCATGAGACATTTTGTGAATTTGCTATGCTTGTTACAACAAATTAACCCAATAAAACCATACCGGAATACATTCAGACAAATGGTCAGATTTTGTGGACAAGAATATTTTTCATATCGGGTTGTCACAAAAAAACATATAATAGGCTAAATATGAATAGAATTTTAGTTGGAAAAAATTCACAAATTGTATCATGTCTGCCAAACTCTTTTAATGATAAAGCACACCTGTTTACTCATGATTGGTGTCTTATATATTTGTGATGTTCATTATTAAGACAATGTTTAATGGCTAGGTTACATTGAGAAAATTTAGTAATAAGAGTGGTCAAGGAAAACACACACACACACACACACACACACGTGTCCCCCCCAATATTGGAAAAATACCAATCTGTCCCCCCCAATAATAGGCCT